>APFE030199578.1:0-18081 GCA_000404065.3 Pinus taeda
CCTCTTTCTGCATACCTGCTGATGTGTCTTTATCTTCCTGTGTATGAAAATTTAAATATTTTCAAAAAGTAAAATCTCAATTACTGACTTTGATTTAACAGTAATTGTATCAAATTTTCCCACACATCTGGTGTAGGCAATTGATGCTTCAAAATTGACCCCATGGTCTCATCGGCCTCTGTATATTTGTAAAAATGGGGAGGCTCATCAAACAAATGTGTGATTTCATTCATAATAAAAAATAGACCTTCTACCCTGTTGAAAAGGGTTTTTCCTGTTATTGGTCCTGTTTCTTTTGATGAACTAGCTGCCTCTGAAATCTGATTTCCTGCAAAAGTGTTTACTCTCTTAGCATATTTCTCATGTGAGAGAAACTTTCCTGATGGCTCCAACAGGCTAGGCAGACCCCTGTTTTGAAATGCCATAAACCTGTTCTGAAACTTGTTGATGTCTGCTTGCATGTCCTGGACTCTTCTTTCCAGGGTCTGAATCAGGTTTCTCAATGTCAGGACCCTTTTTATTCGTGAGATAGTCTCTGTCTTGTTTCCAATTCCCATTTTGATGAGCTGGGAGCTTGTTCTATAGTTTAGCACATTTATCATTCTAGTGGCAATCTCAAGCATACTGCCTAGAGATGCCCTTGCTCGTTGTATCTCTCTATGTGCTTTTCCAATGAGCTTTATTTTCTCATGGATGGCCTCAATATACTCCCACTGATCTATGATAGACTAGCCAATATGGCCCCACACAACCCTTTTGAGCTCAGATGTGACCTTGTCTAGTGTGAGCTCTTTTTCTAGATCAGTTATCCTTTTCTTGAGGGCCTTTACCTCCCTCTCTCTTTTGGCCACATTCTTCTTGGACTTGTCATATTTTTCATTTATTTTTGCCAGAGTGTCCTTAGCTTGATTTAGCTCAGACATCTGAGACTCCAAAACTTGAATTTCATTCCTCAGCTTTTGCATATCAAGGCTTTCAGCCTACTCTGTTGTTGGTGTTGAGGTGGATGGTGCTGCCTGCTGTACCTGTTAGCTGGGAGGGGCATTGGTTTGAGGGATTTCCTCAAGATTTATTGTTTGTGGAGGAGGTTCTGAGGTTTTCCCTGCCTCCTTTTGCTATAATGTTGCCTGCAAGGTGGCCTCTGATTCCTGCAGCTTTTCCTGAGTATGGATGAGCTCTTTGTATAATGTCATCAGCAGAGCAGCTGCACCCTTTTCCTGCCTGAGCTGGGACCTCTTCTGTTTGAGGATGAAGAGTTGCTGGGATTTTTAACATCTTTTTTAATGCTGCCATATCAGCATCCCTTAGCTTCAGGATTTCTTGTACTGCCTTAACATCTTTAGGATCATGCCCAAGCTCTATTATAATTTCCTCCAGAGCTTTGATCCTATTGTCCTTAGCTTGAGAGGAAGCCCTTTCCAGCTCAAGCTGTGCAGCGGTGTTATTTAGGCTATTTTGCAGCCTATAGTTCACTAGGGTCTTGTCTGCCAATGTGGCATAGACCGTCTCACCCGTCTGTTTATGCAGCTCTATTTGATCCATTGGGTGGATGTCCTTTGACAGGACCTCCAGGTTGGTCCTGATATAATCTGCAGCTGATTGTGGTTGTTGCACTGTTGGTGTAAAATTGGCTCATGATCATTTTTCCTTCATGTGCATCATATGCAGACATGAGCCTTTTCTGGTTTGTAGGAGCCATTTTCAATAGGTGATTGTAAAGTTGCAGCTTTGATGGTTCATTTCTGCTCTTGATATCCTTAAACTGTTGCTTAATGCTTTTCTCACCTTCCCTCCTTTGTCCTGAGGAGCTCACTTCTCCTACTGCTGCCCTGTCTTGCTCTTGTTGGAAGGAGCTGGCTAAGGCCTCCATGCTAGGCAGGCTTGTTCCTGAAGTCTGCCCCATTGGCATTTCTTCTTCAGAGAAGGGATTTAGTCTTTGCCTCTTCTCTAGTGATGCGGTAAGGGGAGTTTCCCTATCTCTTTTTCTGTTTACGTCCTCCCTTTGAGGGGTTTGGAGGACGTAGGAGTCAATCCTTGAATCTTGCCTTGGGGGTGCCATTTGTGTTGGCTGCTGCTGGGTGGCCATTGGGGCCTCTGCTGTACCTGTTGGGGTGGCTGCACCTGTCCCTGTTGTGCCTGTTTCTCTTCCATGTCCTTCTCCTTGCCTTTGCTCTGAGCTTGGCCTGTGGTTTGGACTGCCTCTTGATGTGCTGCAGATGATGAGGCAGATGCTCCTACTTGAGGCTTTGGCAGAGCGAATACCCGTGGAGGAGATTCCAAGTCAGCCATTTTCAGAAGATGCCTTCTAGCTCTTTCATTCAGTTCTTCTTGTGTGACTGGTTCCTCCAGTGTGCCCCTTCTCCATTTTGGTTGGTTGGCAAATTTTTCAATGTGGGGAAAGCTCACATGGTCATAGCTAGAGAGCTTGTATTTTAGCCTTCCGAAGGATATGGAATGATTAGGGTCATAGGGATTCCAAAGGAAGCTGGTTTTCAGGCCAAGGCATTCTAGCTTTCTATCAGCTTCTTTCCAACCTTCCCTTTTGTTCAAGACAAGGTGGCCCAATTGATTTTTCACCTTTAGCTGTGCCTTCTTGCCCTTGCCTGCAAAGTGCACCATATCAGCATTCCAAAATTGCCTGAAATATTCAAGGGAAAATAGTCTCATAGGCACATACTTGGGCAATCTGTATGGGGGTAACTCACACCCATATATTCTGATCACGGTGTAGTGTTGGTAATAGTACCAATCCCCTATGCTGTACGCCTTGGATAACTGCAGGATCCTCTGCATCTCATCAGTCAGTCTTGGAGGACACGAGCTTAGGAATAAAGACATGGCTGGGTGGATGAACAGGTCTATGAACTCATAGTAGGTATATGGAGAGTAGGTGCTGTTATGAAACACTGAGGTCCAGTACACCACAGACCTTGGATTGCCTTCTGCATTTGTTCTCTTAACATCAAAGGAGAACTTCTCATGTTGATAATATAGAATGAGGTGGTAGATGCAGGAGGTGTATCTAAACACCTTCTCTCTTGACAGGTTCAAGAACTGCTCATGCATCTTATCTGAAATATATGTGGCATAATCATAATAGATTGGACTCTTTCCAGGGGAAAACATAGTCATCATTACTAGCACAGGTTCATCAATAAATTCAAGTGATTTGTACCCCAAGATGGAACTGATCATGTATGCAAGATCTATACCCAGTTGATTGAGGTAGCCATAAAAAAATGGGAGGGTGCAGCACAGTGTCAGAGTTTGTAATGAACAATTGGTTGAGCTTTAGGATTTGTGCATCTGTTAGCATCTTAGCTCCTTGGTTGATCAATCCAATAGAGACAAGGGGACCAATTTCTTCTGGGTCTTGAACTGCAACATCTCTCTAATGGCCTCAGGGGTTATGTAGAATACCACTGAGCCTGAAGGGTCAAGCACAGCTCTTTGCATGGGGTCATAGCAGACAGCACATAGATGAATTAGGTCAGGGAATTGGTTGACCTGAGGGAGCCTGAATATTGGGAGGAAGGAATCCCAAATGCCTAGTATGTCTGTCCCATCCTTATGTTTGGCCTTAAGCTCATTCAGCAGGTGAAGGTGGAACTTGCATTTTGATGAGGAGTCTTCTGAGATTTGGTAGTCCAAGTCTACCAAATCCTGTCACTCCAATTCTCTCTGTGGGGCATTTAAAGGAGCAACATTGAGGGCAATTGGTGCAACTGGAGTCTCCATGGTTACTTGGATTGTTTGGCAAATAAACTACTGTCTCTTAGACTGGGCAATGGTAAAGAGCACTGCGTGAGTACAGAGGTAAGAATGAAGGGTAATAGGGCAAGTCCACAGCAATTGAAATACTGTTTTAGTTCCTTGAGGAGGCAAGTTTTAGTCTTTAGCAGACCTTTCTCAACAATTGAGTGTAGGTTCCGGGTTTTAGTTCATGACTGCGAGAATGAAAAATGCGGGTTTTCAGTGAAAATTCAATCTAAATGGCTCGGCTAGTGAATTTCGAACGTTAACTTTTCAGGAGGGAGTTGGGTGTAGGTAGTTTTCTGGTGAATTAAAGCGTTTTCTGTGCTCAAAGTGATTTTTTGTATTCACAGAGAAAAACCAGGTTTCAGAGAAGTTTGCACGGACAAATACCTGGTAAATCGATGGCCTGGGTCGGAACAGCAGGTGGGTAGGCGTGCTGAAGATCTCCTGGTTGTTTCGAGCAGGTTGGTGAAGTTTTGGTCGTGAAACGCATGTAGAGAGCGCAGCAATGTTTTTTGCAAAAAGTGCAAAAAACGCGCAAAATTTGACAAAATATGGCTTTTCGGGTCATTGTCGCCTTTTTTAAATGACGTCACCAGGTGGGTCCGGGTCGGATGACGTCAGCATGATGTCATCAAGTGACGTGGCGGCCTATGACCGGTCCACAGGGTGGTGAGGTGGCAGATAGGTGGCGTAATGGTGGACAGGGCGCGCGGTCGTGGCGCTGATGCAGGCAGTGAGAGGGCACTGACGTCGGCAGACAAGTGGCGCGATATCGAGCCACTTCCTATACGGAATGGAATCTGTCAGAGGGGGCTCCGATGGAATTTGGAAGCAACGCGTGGACCCTGCGTGACATCAGCGTCTGACAGATATCGGACGATATCTATCGGACGTCGGGGCCACTCCGAAATTCGCGTCGACCGTTGGATTAAAAGAGCTTGATCGAATGGTTATCGGGCCAGGGATCTGCACGGAGGATACGGTCATCGGGCGAGGATTAAAATAATAATTTTCCTTGGAACTTGCGCTCGGCGGGACCCTTCGAAATATTAAATAATTTGATGGTTTTGCAATGTATTTCTTTGTTAAATCATACATAGCCACAAACTTTGGAAAAAGGGCGGAAACTATGGTTTATAAATGATTTATTTGCAAAATCGCTCAGGGTATCAAAACACTTAAGATAAGAGGGTTTTTGATGAAATTTTCATGTAAAAAGCGGAAATGGGTCCCGACCTTAGGATAAGGCGGGGAAAGTGGGTTTTTCACGCATTTTTGCTTTTGAGCGGGTATAAGGGTAAAAAAGGGGTTTTTCCAAGGTTTTTAGGGAAAAATGAAGGATTGAATGGGCCAATGAGTTCTGGGGAGATAAGAGGTTAGGCTTGGGTTCTTGAGCTAACCAGATGTTAATTCAATTCCCTAGTAGTGAATTATATGTCTATAATGCCAAGGAGGGGGTATTTATACAATGCTTAGGATTTATACACCATGGTAGTATAGTAGTAGGGAAAAGGGAAACATAGGGAGCTAGATAATAAAGGTTAGAGGTTAATATGGAGGGAGAAATTGAATGAAGAGTGATATTACTAAGTTTTCTTGAAAACAACTTAGTTTAAAGAGTAGATCAAAATGAAAAGAAATTTACACAAGAAATGTGGCTTCTAAAGGCCATAAGAACCAACATAAAACCTTGAATCTCTCTTATAAACACATCTTGTGAAGGGAGGTCAGTAATGAGTGATGAATTAGGGAAAAAAAAGAAGTTAGACATGCCTCATTATGTTGTTTTCCTTGTATTTGACTGGCAAAGTTTCAGCTTGGAAGGAACACCACTTCTGCAACCCCATCTACCTACCCAACTATTTTGCCTAGCATTTTTTGTTTCTTCCTGGAGGGTGCACTTGGACTTGCATACCCTTTATGTGCCTTTTCTTTTCCATTGGCTTTTTCCTTTGATTTCCCATCTAACACTACCCTTATTTCTTCCAAGGCCCCAGATTAAGCAGTTGGGAACCTTAGCTTCTCTGCCTAACTACTGATCTGCCAAGATTAAACAGTTTGGACAGATTTCTTTCTCTATTCTTACAACAGAAATTGAAACCATGGCATGATCCAGATTAGGCTGTGGATCATCCATCAAAAACTTTATAGGCATGAAGGCATGTACACACCTTGCCTTTCCTTGGAAATATGGGATCTTTGAATCAGCAAAGTAGAGCATATTTGGCATTTGAATTTGCCAATCATGAAATATGAAACCTATTGGTATAGGTATCCAACACTATCAAAGTGGAAGTCGAAAAACTTCTTAAAGCTGGTTTCATTTACCCTATCCCACTCACAGATTGGGTCTCTAACATTGTCCCTGTGGATAAAAAGCAGGGTACTATTCGCGTCTATGTCGATTATCGCGATATTAACCGTGCTTTCTCGAAAGATAACTACCCCACACCTTTCATTGACCAACTCATTGATGAGTGTGCTAGGAGTGAGATATATTCGTTCATGGATGGATTTTCTGGCTACAACCAAATTAATATCGTGCCTGCCGATCAACACAAGACGGCCTTTATCTGTCCGTGGGGTCCTTTCGCTTATAAAAAGCTCCTTTTCGGTCTCAAGAATTCCGGGGCCACTTTTCAACTTGCGATGTCTTACACCTTTCATGATATCCGGAACATCGTACAACCTTATCTAGATGACCTTCCCGCTCATTCGGCTAAGCGCCAAGACCATCCGTCACATCTCCGCGAAATTTTTCTCCACTGTCGACACTACAATATTCGACTTAATCTGCATAAATGTGTCTTCTACGTAGAATCTGGTAGATTTCTCGGGTTTATCATGTCCCGAGAGGGCATCCGCTTGGATCCCCTTAAAGTCGAAGCCATTTTGAATCTCCCTCCCCCTGCTTCTTTGCAGCAACTGCAGAGTTTGCAGGGCAAAGCAAACTTCTTATGACAATTTATCCCGAATTATGCTGAGGTGGCAAAATGTTTCACACGGTTACTCAAGCGTGACACCCCGTTTTGATGGGATGCCATAGCTGAAGAGTCTTTTGCACATCTTAAAACTCTTCTGGTTTCCGCCCCTTTGTTGCGGCCTCCGAATTATCATCGTGATTACACGTTGTATCTGGACACTGCTGATACCACCATCGGCATGGTTCTGGTTTAGGATGACGATGATGGAACTGAACACGCTATTTATTACCTTAGCCGCAATTTGTTAGACACGGAATCTCGATATGCTTATGTCGAGAAGTTGGCCCTAGCCGTTGTTTGTGCTGTTCAACGCTTCCATCCTTACATCTTGTTGCGTACCATGACAGTGATCTCTGATTGCAACCATATGACCTACATTTTGTCACGCTAGTTGCTGGGGGGCAAATACTTGAAGTGGATCGTCATCCTCCAAGAGTTTGACTTGGAATTTACTGTTGCCAAGTCTAAGAAATCGCTTGTCTTCGTTGAAATGTTGTGTTCTTTGCCATCTACTGTTGCTTCCTCTCCGTTAGAGGATTCCATTCCAGACGAAACTCTCTTCCTCATTAACACCCTCGGTCCTTGGTACGAGGATATTATTGTCTACTTGTAGACGTCCTCCTTCCGTCCTGAGACATCCAAGGAGGCTTGCCGGTCGATCCGACATCAAGCCCAACCATATCGCATCGTTGGGACACAATGTATCGTCTCGGTGTTGATTCTGTTCTTCGCCAATGCTTGACTTTCGAAGAAGCAGAGAGAGTTTTGAATGACTGCCACTCTGGTGCGTGTCGTGGTCACATGTCTGGATATGCCACCGCATAGAAAATCCTCCGTGCTGGCTATTTTTGGCCCTCCATTTTCAAGGATTGCATTCTTGCCTTCCGTTCATGTCATGAATGCCAAATCTACCAACGGAAGATGCGTGCACCCCCTGCTCCACTGCACCCCATTGTAACCGTCGGTCCTTTTGCCAAATGGGGCATCGATTATATGACCTGTAACCCTCGCTCGGCCAGGGGGCATGGGTACATCATCGTTGTTGTTGATTATTTCATGAAATGGGCCGAGGTGACGCCTACATTGTCTGAAAACGGTCACACCATGACGCAGTTTTTGTTCAACCATGTTATTTCATGGTTCGGAGTACCCCAAGCCATCGTCACTAATCATGGAAAGCATTTTTGTAATCACATGATGACCGAGTTAACAACCCAGTTGGGCCTCAGGCATGATAGTTCGACCCCGTACTATCCTCACGCAAACGGTCAAGTGGAAGCCATGAACAAGGTTTTGGTCACGACGCTTCAATGAACCATTGGCATGCATCAGTCCAATTGGAATCTGATGTTGTTCTCTTCTTTGTGGGCCTACCGTACCTCCATGAAGGACGCTACCGGTTTCACTCCCTTTGAGTTAGTTTACAGACTGGAAGCTATCCTTCCTATTGAGTGTGAGATTCCTTCATTAAAGATAGCCATCGAATTGCTCCCTGATACTACTCCAGTAGAAGAGCATCTTCTTTACTTAGAGCGGCTAGATGAGACTCGTCGTCTAGCCTCCTTAGCTATTGAAGCTTAGAAGAAGCAAGTGAAAACTCACTTCGATAATACTGTTAACCATCGCTCTTTCATTGAGGGAGACTTAGTATTGCTCTATGATCAAGCTAACGATAAGCTGGGAGCAGAAAAATTTGAGCCTATGTGGCACGGGCTCGTTTTGCAAAAAGGAGCCTACAAGCTTATTGATTATGAAGGAAATCCCCTGGATAAGCCCCGAAATGGGCTTTATTGAAAAAATATTATGAATGAGTCCAGGCACTCTCTTTTGTATATACGTGTGCTTTCAGCAAGTGTGTTGTGTGTGCATGTTTTTATATTTTTGTCTTGGTGTGTCGGCGTGTTTTGCCACTTATTGTGTCTTTTGCTTCTTGGATAGATGTCTGGATCGCCTTACGTTGGTTTCGTTGATGGTGCCTCCTGCAGTACATGCAACTTGTCATCTGCGGCATGGGTGATCTACGATCCTCATGGTGAGTTAGTAGACATTCAAGGGGTTTGTCTAGGTTGTACAATGAACAATGTTGCTGAATATAGTGCTGTGATTGAATTATTAGCTGGAGCGATTAACCTCGGCATTCGAACATTGGTTGTGAACTTGGACTCTCAGCTTGTTGTCCACCAACTCAATGGGTGTTTTTTCATCAGAGATCATCGGATTTTAAGGTTGTATGTACGTGTTAAGTTATTAGAAAGGGATTTTGATTTCATTACTTATCAACATATTCCAAGACGACTTAATACGTTAACCGATGCATTAGCTAATTATGTGTTGGACAGGCATTTTCATAACATGTAATTCAACATAATACAAGAGGCATAAAGTACAATAAACCATAAAACATATGTATATATATATATGTGTGTGTCCAAAATGTTTGCACCCCGTGCATCATCAAAAAATAATACATGTTTGTCTGAGTACATCCGGAGACAACATGTCTCTCAAAAAATATGCATGAAAGGAAAAGCCTAGATATCTAGTCTCGGTGGTGCTCATGGTAGCATGTCATCGCTCGCACTAAATGCCTCAGGAGCTGGTGGATGCGGGTTGGCACCCCCACTGTGTGCCTCTGGTACGCTAGCGGGACATCCGCTAGCCGAGCGTAATCTGGAATCCCTCGAGTGATAGCCTCGAGATTCTAAATAAGCTCCCTTCTGTCACCACCCTCCTCCTGAGGATCCACTGCTGCTGCTGCTGCTACTAGGTGTCTCCTCACAATGGGAGACATGCCAGCTGGACGCTCTGGGCCGACATCTGCATATGCATATAAAGGTCATTAGGACAAGCATGTACTAACAAAAAAAAAAATCATAAAAACACAAAATCAAAAAATGAGGACATACCAATCTCCTTGTCCCAATCCTCTCCCTCTGGCAGGGGAAGGTCAGGGTCTTTGGTGAAGTCTATCCCCGCATATGGCCAGTCCTCCACCACTATCAGTTGGCAGCGAAGCCAGTCGAAAAACTTAGGTCTAAAGGACATCTGTTGACCGCCACCACCCCTTGGTATCAGTGTCGCCCATCGAGCCATCCTCGTCTCTTGAGGCGCTAGGTCTGCAACAAAGGCCCCTTGGCCCTAGAAGCTTGGCACACATTCCAAGAAGAACATCACCAAGATGGAGCCATATCCGAACTATTGCAGCTTGCCCTGCTTGGCTTTGGTCAACTGCCTCTTCATATTGGTCATCATTTTTGACGCCCATTTGAAGATCGTCGGACTCAGACACACTGTTTCCAGGATCAAATGGTTCTTCATAGCCTCGTGGGGTGCTTGTGCCCCCGCAACTCATGTGATGGTAAACAGTAATGCTCTCAGGGTCAAGTCCAGAATGGCGGGGATATCCACCTTTGAGCTACCCTGCCCGTATCTGGCACCTGGAAAAACTCGGGCCTTCACCTCCTCCATCTTCTCTCCAAATGGTCTGCTACTGGTCAATCAAGGTACTGGCCCCCGTCGTGACAATCCAATGAGGAAGTAGACATCAAATACATCTAACTTCAATACTTGGTCCCGTATTCAGAACACTTTTTCCTGTACGTCCCACAAGTCGACCAAATACTGTAAAATCTCTAGCTGAGCTCGCAAAAAGGATAGCATGAAAAATTTCTTGAGCCCACATGCTCTAAGTGCCTCCATGCAGTCCTCATCTGCTAAGGCCAATGAGTCTACTTGGTCATGTTCCCGTTCTTTCCACACAATCACCATCTTTGTGTATTTATTTGCAAACACAAGCCCAAAACATGAATTAGACTCTTACATAAATTTAGATTGCAGGTAAATAGGTTCAAATTTGTTAAAAATTTGCCCCAAAATCCACGCGTGCCCCATAGGAAAGTTGCCCCATTAGCGCGGGTCCATGCCCGAAACCCGCGCCAATGGGCGCGACCCCTAAATTTAAAATCCTCCCTATAGGGGATGAAAATGCAACTTAAAACAAATTCTAAATGGACAGAAATGGAGCTAAGGACAAGACCTCTTACCTGACACTAACGGTGCTCCAAATGGTCTGTTGGATTTGCCGCAATCACCAACTGAAGGTCGCACTCCAAAAAGCCCTAATGTCGCTCTCCAAAGGTAAAAAGTGAAAAGTAATTTTTTATTTACCATTTTCACCATTTTAGAACTTTTTGACCCCTAAATAGGTTTTAAAGGTCATTTTATGAATATTTGTGCTGAAAATGGATTTTATGCCGATTTCTTGTGCAGCGACAGGTGTTTATGCAGCTTTGGCAGTGAAAAGAGTTGTATTTTATACTTTTTCGGACTCGGTAAACAAACGAAAAAGTCACTGTGGAGTCATATTTTGCTCTTTTCTGACTCTCTAAACGTGAAAATAATGCCGAGTTGATCCTCTCGACTTGTTAAATGGCAATGAGAGGTGGTTGTCTTTAAACCCTTTTCCAACCATATCTAAACGAAAAGATTGTCGGACATTTGTCATTTCCAGTTCGTTAATGGTCATGAAGCGACATGGTTTTGATCGCTTTTCTACTTTTTCAGATCAGAATCACTACTTATGAAAAGCACTCCTCGGTCATAATGATCGGGTGGTTCTTTCGAGCATGGTTTTATACTTTTTCGGGCTCGAGAGACACAACTTTACGAAAAAGGACACCCCTGGAGTTTACTTTTCGCTGTCTTTTCAAACTCTCTAAACATGAAAAGACACCGAGTTCTTACTTTGTCAGACTCGTTAAAAATTAATGACATTGTATTCCGTCGCAATGATTCCTCTCAAGCATATGCTATCCCCGTCAAGCTTGTCATCCAAAAATAACTGGGGTACTCCCCAAAAATGGTGGGGGAATAAAGGAACCACAATCATCGTCGTGTCGGCAGTATGTCACTCTTGAACATGGCACTTGTTTGCATTCATGTCTGGGTGGGGACATCTCATCTTAACTTTACACTTGCCTCCGTGGGTTTGGGTTATCCTGTTTGACCATTCATCTGCTCATCGTCTTGTCACCATGACCCCTGACCATTTGATGTCAAATACTGCCAAGTCCAATGTCGTGCTGCCAATATGTTCAAGAGAAGTTGACCTCTGTAGAATACTCAACCTCCCTCTGATACCTCACACGAAACATTTTATCCTTCTCTGTCTCGTGTCGATGATGTGGGACACATTATGGCCCACCTTCGATCAAGGGCACTTCCTGTCGACTTCAGCTCATTATCCAGGAAGTTGATTTAGAGACTCCCTTCAGGTACCTTGGAGCCTGCATGCCTCAATGGTAGGTTCTTCGTGTTCGACGCGAGGTTTTCATCATTGGCCTCCAATCAGATGATTCTACGGGTGTTCGACACCGGCTCATTGATTCGCATGCCGTGGGTTGTACCTATAGTACCTTGAGGACCATTGTCATTATTGGTGGTACCTCTCACGTATGTTAACAGTTTTCATCATTGACTGGTAATCAGACGATGTTCCTGCATGTTCGACTTCGACTCCCATTTTCGCATGCTTGAACTTGTACTTTGTTCGGTTCGAGATGGAGCGCAAGACCCTGGATTTTGTCTGTTGAGATCCAGGTTGCATTTTGTGTATTATTATAATCATTACATGACTCATTCACTGGATGGCTACATCCATACTTGGGATCCATATTTTTATGTACTCTACCATGGATGGCTGCGCCCATACCATGTACATCATGTATTTGAGTTATCAGTTGTACTCCATGTAGGTTCTCCAGCGGCCATGTTTTCAGTCGACCATGTTCTTGCAAAACACTTCACCCCTCTCTCTCTCGGGCTTCGTGCTTTAGGGGGCATCTGTTACACAGTATTTTGTCACCGTCCCTGTTACCCCTTCTCCCGTACATTGGAGGACCTATTCTGGGACCTGTGAGAAGTGACATAACCTAAAAACACCTGCATTATATCCCCTTAAGTATGTACTTCATATGCCCTGAAGACACCTTCTGCAAAATACCCATAAATGTAGCCCTTTTTCTATTGGCGTTGTTCCACAGTGTATCACTCGTGCCAATAGGGGAAATCCTTCAAAGAGGGCACGCCAACTGGCGCTCTGTGTCAGAGTCGCACTAGCGCCAACCCAGTTGGGTAAAGTTTTTAACAAACAAACTTCCGAAGGTTCCTTCTAACTTGTCCATGAACTGATTCCAGTTTGAGTTAGTTCATTTGGGCTTCAAATCTCCCAAGGAGGGAAGTAGTTCTCCACCTCTCATGGAAGCTTCCTTATGATAAGGACAATCCCATGAATCTGGTGGATGGTCTTATCTACTCCTCTTACCTCTATATAAGCTTTTTCTTTTCCCTTTGACAAGCTGGTTAGTAATTCTACTCTTCAAGCTCCCAAAGTCTAAGAATCGCTAAGCTCATGTTACAAGAGGCCTTGTTCATCCCCATAAGGCTATATCTTTAAGGAGGAGATCCATGTCCAAGTAATCAAGGAGAGAGAGGCGTGTTCCTCATCCCCTACAAGCTTTACAAGGCATGTGTTGTTGATCACCCATCCAAAGGAGGATTTGACGTCAGAACTTGGTTGTATTCTCTTTTTTTTATCAATAATAATAGATGACTATCATTATGGTTCCACTCATGTGTCTTTATAATGATGTTTGAGTTGTATCCTTTCTGACTGATACATAGCTGCATTTCTTGGATTTTATGCTTGTATTTGTCTTGTTCTTTGCATGTGCACGTGTCTGTTCACAAGGATCGTGAGGATAGTGACCACCTGAAGCAAAGGAATGGAAGCGAAGACTCTCCTACGAATACTAGCGTTGGATTCAAGGTAGGCTCTCATCATTGGCCTTTACTTTGCAATTAGGAACCTATGTGTTAGCATTGTTTGATTGTTGCTAGACCCCATTTAGGCTAGTGGTATCGCCTCTATCCGTAGAGGGGATTTACCTATACAGCAAGCATATCTAGCCTATACAATAGGTTGGGAAGCCATGACAATAGGCGGTGTATGAGGTGCTTGAGGTGTATGAGGTGCTTTAGGTATATGTGATTGTTCAGGTTGAGTATGAGGTGTTTGTGTGGATGTAGAGGAAGAAGATGGTGATTCAAATGTTGATGAAATAGTTGGAGGTAAAGGATGAGGAGATCTCCTTAAAGACTTCAAATGGGTCTTAAGAACTAAATTTGGGACCTGTAAAGGAATACCTTCTTTTGTTTCAAAGAGACAATTGGAATATATATAGAAGGTCTCCTTAGGTTGTTCAAAAGAAGAAGCTTCAGGTCGGTCAAAAATGAAAGGAAAATGATAGTTGGTAAGGGATATGAAATCTGTGGGTTTATATTTTGGTAGATTAACACCCAAATTAGATTTAGTTTTAGGTGATCCTGGTGGTATCGTAGGTATTGGATGAGATTCTAATGAATGAATAAGGTAGGCTGACTTAAAATAATCAACTCCTTTATCTAGAATTTCAACAACCCTAGGTGATAAATGGGAGTAATCAGGATCAGATGGGATATTACTATAGGGGTCAGATGATTCTAATTCTTCATACTGTAGGACTGAAGAGGAAGAAGAAGATGGTTGGTGTCCCCTTTTAGAATTGGCTTTTCTCATAAGCCTTTCAGGATCTAACAAAGGATTAACTATGTCAGCTTCTGAATGAGATCTGGTATGTTTAAAAGGTGCCAGCAGGGAGTGTGGAGTCACCTAGGTGAATGACTTTAACCTTTCTAAACATTTAATCACCTTAAAGGAAAATAATGAATCAATATCATTGTCCCAAGGGAAACTTAAAAGAAGTTCAAATCCCCGATAGCCACATTATCCTGATGTTGTACCTCTGAAATAGTAATAGGTCAGCTACCAATTCCAGAGCATATGAAATAGATGTTTTGGGGTTTTTAGTCTTAGTTTTGGAAGACTAATGAATGAAGATAAATGTAGAATTAAAATACTTAATCCTTTGGATAATATTAATATCTCAACAAAGGGCTACTATAAATCTTTATACAATGATATAGATCAAATATTGGTGAGAAGAAGACAGAAAATAATATGATTATCACAGTTTCCACACTGTAAAACAAAACAATCATAAGTATGAAAACCTTCTAAACTACGTTCCAAAGGTTCAAGGAAATATAATTAAGCTTACAAAATATGGTGATGATTTATTGATTAGAGGGGATTAGCTAAACAGATAGTTCATTAATCCATTCTCTTAATAGATGATCACTTCAGGAGCTTATAGGAATAAATTGAGACACAATTATTCCCACCTAGATATCTCTATAAGTCATAAGCATATGAATAAAAGTATAATTATTGACAACTGGAAAAATTTACAGGATAACACAAACTATGTAAAACCAAATTCACAATCCTCTTCTTTGTATTAAGGTTCCAGAAAGACTGAGTACATCAAGTGTCTAGAAAAGATTCCTTCAAAGGTGCAACCAGGTTCAAAGTAGAATGAACAGTCACAGCTTAACAAGTAATGAATAATGAATCTTGAACTTCAAACCATTAATAAGTCAAGAAGAGAGTTATTTATACAACAATGAAACTAAGAAAATATCCTAAAACTGGTTAATATTTATTCTAGGAAAGGAAGGATCTTCATGCAAGAAGATAGGGGCAGCTATTGAACTACTTCTTGATGTCCCTTTTATTCATGTTGTGCTAGCTTTGTTATTTGATATTTTTCCCTTTAATATGCTTGATTGTTTATATCCTTTATGCTGGTTGATTCCTTCATTTGATCTTTCATCTAATACTCTTTAAACTCTGTGGAAATCCTCTGACCCTACTGAGTAGCTTTCCTGTGTTCTTTTTACCTTTACTGTGCATTTCAGGTTTTTACTATGTTTTTCAATAGTAAATCCTTTTAGATTTTATGTCACATGGTAAAGTAATTTGATATGATATTCATATTTGTCTTCTAACTGTATGCAAGCTTTCTTCTTTGTAAGCCTCGAACAGAAGTTTTTACCTGTAAAACATAGAAATTGTTAAGAAAACATAGGTGATAGAGGAGGACATCAATGGTGTTGTTGAGCTTGAAAGGGTATTGGAAGGAGTCCAGAGCGTATCAAAAGGTAAAACAATGGTTCTATTGGTCGCAGAGGCTTATGGAGGGTTTACTGTGAAAACATGCAAAACAAAAGAAATTGGTGATTTTTTCATTTAAATGAAAAACAACTTTCTTTTTGAAATATGGCGCAAAGTTAATAATGGTCATTTTGTCGTTATGTGGGAGGTTGTTTTGGTTTTCATCGCACTGCTTTATGGAGCGCGAGCGGTTTTGGGAGGGGTCACCAAAATAATCTGAGCCTGACATGTAGCAAGGGGAGGTCGATGGAATACCGCTTTTCGAGCGGGTAATGCTCGGACAGAGAGACAACCCGAAATTGCTGAGGGTTGTTACACAGTAATTTCTCACCGTTTGTCACCGTCCCTATTACCCCTCTCCCGCATCTTGGAGGACACATTCCGAGACTTGTGAGAAGTGAAAAGACTTGAAACTACTTGCATTATTAACCTCTAAACATGAGCTTCATATGCCCTTAAGACATCTCCTGCTCATTGCCCTTAAAAACAGCCCTTTTTGCATTAGCGCTGGTGCCCTGTGTTATGCCCGCACCAATGGGGAAAATCCTATTGAAAGGACGCGCCATTAGCTCTCTGTCCCAGAGTCGCAATCATGCCAACCATTTTGGGCAAAGTTTTGAACTAATCAAACCTCCGAAGGTTCTATCCAACTCATTCACCAACTGACTCCAAGTTAAGTGAGGATGGTTTGGCTTCGAATCTCCTTGGATGGAAAGTAGCTTTCCACCATTCCATGGAAGTTTCCAAGTGATGAAGCCAAATCCATTATTGTTTTGATTGACCTTATCTCTTCCTTTTCCTCTATAAAAGCTTGTCTCCATGGCTTGAGCAAGCTAGTTCTAGTTCTGACTCTAGTGGCAATACTTGTGCTAAAAGGAAGACGTCAAAAGATTGGAGTTGCAAGAAGCCTTCTTTGTATCCATAAGGCTTTACCTAAGTAAGGAGACTTTGTCACTAAAGAGAGAGAGAGCTTGTCCTTCACCCCTTCAAGCTTTTGCAAGACTTGTGTAGCTGAGCACCCAGCCAAAGGAGGACTTGACGTCAGGACGCTGGTTGTATTCTCCTTTGTTGAATATTAATAAATAGATGACTATCATTATGGTTCCATTCTCGTTGTACTTGTAATGGTTGATGTTGAATTATATCCTTCTTGACTGATGTATAATTGCATATATTAGATTTCACGTTTGTGTTTGTGTTGTTCTCTTTGTGTGCAGGTGTCCATTCACGTGGATAGCGGAGGATCGTGACCGGCCAAGGCAAAGGAACGGGGGCCACATATCTTCTACAAACTAAAGCGTTGGATCTCAAGTAGGTCTTCATCACCTACTCTTTATTTGCAATTAGGAACTTGCGTGATAGCATTGTTTCATTGTTGCTAGACTCGTTATGGGCTAGTAGGGATCGCCTCTATTCGTAGAGGGGATTTACCTCTCCAACAGGGGCAACCAAACGTCACCTAGTGAAAATTCTCACACCGCACTATCGAAACCTAAATCCCCTTGTGTCATTTGTAATGGAGAACACTATCATTGAGATTGTCCCTGCATCCCTCAGATCTTAAGGGACTGGTCTCCTCGTTTGCACAATCCGGTGGCGTCAACCTTTAACGATCATGTTGAATGCACACCATCAACTAGTGAAAGTGAAGCACATGGACAGAAAAGGAATCCAAAATTTCCTTGTAAGTTGCGTGAAGGCAATCACGTTGTCCACCGTTGTCCCTTCCTTGATGAGGCTAAAAGAGTTTTGGATGATCGTCCAGTTTCATTGCTACGACTTCCTCCTGGATATAAAAAAAATCTTGCCAAATCCTCCACCAGTTGAAAATCTAGTTGGCCCATCATTGTGGTTAGCCGAAGCATCTATCATTGAAAATGAACCCTCTGAATCCATACCAGACGAAATTCAAAAGGTCGAGATGGCAGTTGACCTGGTCTTGCCTTCAGAGTGCTCATCTTCGAATGATACCGTCACTGAAGAGAAAGAGAACGACACCGTTCAAATTCTTTTCATCAACATAGACTCCGATGAACTTGGGGGCAATCTTCTCTTATCACAGGAAGGAAGTTCATCAGAGTCATATCCGGCTGCCTATTCGGTCCCACCACCAAGCAACCTAGCTGTTTCCTTCGACTAGAATCTACTAGGCAGACCCCGTTTACCAGCTAGTGTACCATTCAGAATCATTGTACAAGCTTACAGAATGGTCATGGCTAGTACCAT
>APFE030199585.1:1574-17243 GCA_000404065.3 Pinus taeda
ATGATTCCAATGTGGAAACATCTAGTGAACATAATTGTGCAATTACACCTTTTCGTTCCTTTTTTAGAAGCTTTGTCATACCATTAGAGCTGATTATATTTCCCGGTTCCCCTACAATACCCCTTAATACAACCTTATTTCCTTCCATAGAAACGTTCATGAAAAGTTCTTGAAAATTAAAAGCTATTGTACCCAAGGATTGTAGCCATTGGACTCCTAATACAACATCAGCACCTCCCATTGGAATGGAAAGCATTGGGCTAGTCAATACATATTCTTCCATGGATAGCTTGATATTATGGCACTTTCCAAAGCAATTTATTCTTCCTCCATTTGCAACCATCACTTGACACTCTGGTGCTGGATATAAGAAGCAATTCAATTCTTTTGCTACCTTACAGTGAATAAAATTATGAGTACTTCCTGAATGAATCAACACTATTACCTTTTTCTTCTTGATTTTTCATTCTATCTTGATGGTTTGAGGAGTGGTAATTCCTGCCAATGCATTACAAGATATGGTCGGATCATTTGTTCTTCATCTAGGCTTTGTTCTTGGAGTATATCCTCTTCTTTTGACCTTTCTTTCTCCTTTTCTTCTTCCTCTTCATAATCTACGTAGAATAATTTCTTCTCAGCACACTTATGACCTTTAGTGTATTTGCTATCACAACTGTAACAAAGCCCTTTTTATTTTTTTTCTTCCAATTGTTGTGGTGTCAACCTTACAGGTTGTGGAAGACTAGTAGCAACACCACTTCCTTCTTTATAGATGTGAGTGGTATGCTTATTGGTTGCCATAATTTTGCTTTTCATTTTTCTTGCTAACCTGAATGCCTTCTCTAATGAATCAGGTTCCCAAAGGCAAACATCATGTTGGATATTATCTTTTAAAGACCCTATGAACACATCAATCCTATGTTCCTCTGGAATATATTTTACCTTTATGTTCAATTTTTGGAACTCCTCAATGTGCTCCATTATTGAACCCTTTTGTTTGAGACTTATCAATTGGCTAAAAAAAGTGTTGCTTTTTGTATCCTCATAATGTGCTATCAATTCTTCCGTAAAAATTTCCCAAGTGCTAAATTGTTTACGAGAGCAAAGCCATTGATACCATACAAACTGATTTGGTTCCAAATATAAAGTTGTCATACATGCCTTTTGTGTGTTTTGCACATTATTGGGATCGAAAAATTGTTCCATCTGTAATATCCATGTTCCGGGATCCTTGCCATCAAACTTCCTCATATCAATTTTTGTAATATGGTGGGTCTTTGATCCAACATTAGAGTCTATGGAATCATGACTAACATTTCTTTTTTTCTCATCATGAGTTTCCTTTACTACCCTTTCACGCTTAGTGACCCTTTCTTGTAGCAACTTATTCATATTTATCTTCAATTCTTCCATGTCTATCTTCAAATCTATCTTCAAATCATCCATCTTAGCTTCCACATCATTCATCTTAGCTTCTACATCTTTCTTTAAACAATCCATATTAGATTTTGTTCCTTTTTGTGCAAGTGCCACTTGTTGCACTTGGTCTTGTAATTTTGATATATCATGTTGCATTTCTTCCTCTTCTTCATGAGTCATGCTAGAGCTTTCAGGTCGCCTACTAGGTGTTTCCATTTTCTTTCTTCAGGGCATCAATTACTGATAATAATGCTTCAGTATGCCCTTTGAATTCCTTCGAAATAATTTTTCAAACCAAGCTTAAGCAAACATTTAAAAAAATTTATACACCTTTTTTCACTTTATAGGAGCTCAATATTGCCTCTGATGTAACTTTGTAATTTCGGATCATCCAGTTCTGAAATTGTGACTTGTGGTAGCCCTCTGTGTCCTCTTTCCAATGCCACCAGTCTGAACCCAATTGGATTCTCCAATCAAGAGTTATGCCAAATCTCCCACAGTGACCTAATTATAGACTAATTCAGTAGAGCGAACTTGTACGACGTGCCAAGTGTCCCTGTTTTGACCTTTGGCCCTGAAAAATATATACAAGAAACTATAGTCCATCCTCTTTCTGTACCTTCTTACGAAATTTCAATCTGATGCTCAGAGAGAAGGTTATGACGATTTTCCCCAGGTCACCTGTTTTGAATGTAATTCTGGATTCTGCAAAAGGACCAACTTTCTCAGTTCATATCTCCGAAATATAGCGCGAAAAGCTCTGAAATTCGGACCTGATATTTAGTGTGATGTCCTCTCAAATGGATTTCTTTGTTAGCTTCTGAAACATCACAGAAACAAAGTTTTAGCGAAAATTCCATCATGACCTGTTGGGAGCAGCGAAACCTTAGAATCCAAAGCTCTGATAGCAAATGTTATGAAACCAGCTCAAGAAAAGATAGAAAAGATAGATCAACGCCTTAGAATTCAGCCTCTTCGAGGGGGAACCTCCTTTACATTACATAAATGAACAATTCTTGGGATGATTCAAATGAGAAAACCTCCTTTCTATATATAGGAGTCTAAGGAGTCACAATATAACCCAGCCGACCTAACAATAATAATATAAAGCCACAAAAATAACAATAGAGGGATTCTATGGGGCACAATAATAACAATATGGGGATAATAGGGGCACAACATTATTAATAAGGGGTACAACTATAATAGTAATGGGGTAATCACTAGTATTATAGGGACCCAACATGATCACATTTTGTGACTAACAAAGTGTTGGAAGACAAGAGATTACTTAATTTTATTAATTTAAATGTATGAGAGTGTTTTAATTGTTGTCAAAATATGAGGAAAAAGGGTATAGTGGCTGATTAATCCTCCCTGCATGGAGATCGGGCCAAGAAGTTAGATTATTTGGTTTGAATAGGATGTGAGGGATTTGAAAGCTTAAATTAGCATTTGGTTGAGAAAAGAGTGCAATAAAGAGATTCTTTAGGAAAGAGTGAGATATTTTTGGCTCTGAACTAAGTTTGGTTCATGAATCCATTCTTGTACAAATTATGAACTTTTTTATAATTAGAGAGGTTAATTAGAAGTTAGTCATGAGTTAGATTTAGATGGAAAGATAGGATGAAGGAGTGAGAGGAGAACCGAATCAGTCGATTGTGACTGTTTCCTTATAAATATTATAATACTAAATAGTTTGGGTTGTATATATTATAGGTGAGAATCTATATCTGTGTGGTTTTTAATACCCTTATGGCTTATTAATTGTGAAAACGAGAAACACTGTGGAACCTTGTGTTGAAAGAAGCATGAACGTCTGATGGGGTTTCCTTTATGAAATCTGTATTTAAGTTATTTAATAAACCCTATGTAAACGCATGTAGAGATTGGGAATTCATGTTGAATTGACGGAAGGACTAGTGGAAGCAAACATAGTTGAGTTCGGTGAAACAGAGGAAAACCGAAAAACAAAACTTCTATAACAAAGAACACAGACCTTTTCCCAAAATGCCTGAATGATTATAAGGAAACAGGTGAAGGTGAATGGATGGTGAGGTTTAGATCACATTGATTGAAACCAAAGTATGGATGGCTTAGATTTAAGCGCAGATCAAGCCATGACCGATATTTCAAGTCTAGACCTAAACTATTATAAATTAAGGTTTATAATTCTATCAGCTCTGTGAAGCGATAAAATCGTGTAGGTATTCATGTAATACCACAATGACCATTGGATCACTAATGAACAGTGGTCGTTGTATGGATCTCGTATCGCATCGGTCATAAGTGAAGGGACCCTGACCTGGCGGAACTGCGAAATGTGACTTGTGATACAAAGTGCACTGATAGATATCGCATCGCAACGTTAACAAGTAAAGAAACCCTGCTCAATGAGTTTGCGATATGCAATGAGAGAGAATGCGATGAAGTGTCAACCATCGGATCAACAGTGACAACCAACGGTGGACATTGAAGTCGATTGTAATATCAGTGATCGCACAAACAAGGATTTGTCATCGTATTTCTTTCGCATGCGATATGTGATAAAGCTTGGGCCTGAAGTGGACTCGAGAAGTTTATAGACGCGAGTTGGATTTCCTTTCAAATCAAGTCTTCGCGTCCATCGACAGGTTGTGGTGTATTTCTTTTGTTTGCCTGTTTGTGGGATATAAAGGTGAAGACCGCCTATAGAGAGCACTTCTGAGGTAACTGTGGGCCTAATTCACTAGCCACATGCAGAGATTAGTAAAATCGCATTTTTGCTGCGTCATTTTTGGTATGAGAACTAGATTAACGCTCTATGGAAATTGGTTTAGAAATTAAATTTTAATCTCAGCATATGTATAATTTGCACTGAAGTATGTTCAATACAGATGGAGATCAGAGTACAAAGGACACTTAGATCAGAATGCGGACCCAAAGAGTTTTCTGATGAAGGTCTCGTAAGAATATTTATTTTGATGATTTTGCAGAAATTTTTTTTGAATGTCTGAAGAACAACAAGGGATTGAAATTTCAAAGGAGAAGATGTTTTCCTTCCAGGAAAATGAAATTTCCGTGTAAGTTGATTGAATGATTGGTTTGATTAAAATGAAAATTGAAGTAGAAGGTTTGGAATTTAAAGTTAAATGTAAGAGTGGTTTGCTATGGCACTGAAGACATTTAAATTATTTGAAGAATTTTGTGGAAGTTGAAGAGTGAATGAAGATTACTTAAAGTATTGTTGAAGACAGTGATATCGATAAATGAAGGAACAATTAGACTAAAGGTTGGATTCAATAGATTTGAAAATGGATCCATTACAAGGAATGAATTTTGGAATTTGTAGAAGCAAGATATAATTTGCTTACAAACAGGTTATCGGAAGGAATTTGTAGTGTCTGTCATGAATTGGTAAATATAATTGAAATTCAGATCTAATCTTAATTGATCTTGAAAGCTGAAGAGTCCATTATGAAAGGTAAGATGAAAAATAGTTGTTGACTGTATGGAGGCTTTTGAATGGAAAAGTTTAAATGAAATAATGAGCAAATGAATCATTTTGTAAATATTTAACTGATGGAATGGGAATTAGTTTTAAGACATCTTTGAAAAAAAATTGCAAGTTTAAAAAGGTACTTTGATGTATCTTTAGATAAGATTGTGCAAGTCAATGTAAGTAGTGGAATTGCTGAAAGGTAGAATGAGTTGTATCAGCATCATAGTGTATGAGCTATGTTAAAGAAGATAGAGCAAGAAGAACTCTCAGATGAATGAAAGGTGACAATACCAAACAGTAAATGAAATTATTGAATGAAAGAAGGAAGTGAGCAATTGAAGATGCAGAGCCTAGAGCAAGGAGTGTTCAAGAGAATCTAAGAAACAACTTCCAACTATGGTTGGGTAGAAGTTGATGAGGCAACTGCACAATTATGATTATGGGTAGAGTCATCTTAAAGATAACAATTCCAGCAAGAAGATTGTTAGTCAATGAAAGGTTCGAGGAAAGAACCAATAGATGCCAAAAGGCTGAACTCATAAAAGTTTGGTGAGGCATGAAGGAGACTTCTTACAGATGAAAGAAAAGGCTAGTTGCAGCTCACCGATGAACAAGGAAAGTTCACCAGAAGAAGAAATGGAATTGACTATTGATAGTCATAACAAGGGTACAGAAGAAAGTCACAAACAAAGAGAAAAGAGTGGTAAAGCAGTTGGACTCAAAAGTATGAGTATGTAGAAAGTAACATAGAGATAGCTAAGATGGAGACGGAACTCAGTCATTTGACGAAGCTGGTACTGAAAAGAATTATTGAAGAATGGAAACAAGGATTTTATGTGGGAAGGAGAGTTATGTGGCCTATCAGAGAATTGTTTACTGAGAAATTAATACTCCGAATAGTTGAGGATGAAGGAGTAGAATACATCTATGAATCAGAGGAAGGATCTCTCCTTGGGGAATGAGATAGTGATGACAGTGATGAAGAATTGATCTATGCAGATAAGAATGTGAGAAAGGTGTTGATAGCATCTTCACTGACAAAAGAGTATCATATTATTAGAGTTAATTATTTACGTGAATGTAAAATTATAGGTATGCAGCCTAATAAATGTGAACCTGTACATGAAAAGGTGAAAGAGGCAGAGGCAAGAAAACCAAAAAAGGAGATGCATAAATACTTTCAAGACTTCAATTAGTGGAGGAAATTAAAAGGTATGAGTAAATGGTTTTGTCTTCTCTTAGTGACAAATTATTGGATCATGTTAAAAGGAATTTTAGCATGGATAGAAGACCAATGGGAAATGGAAAAAGGAAAGGAAATAAATGCATTGCAGATTTGTGAAGTGAAGAGAAGAAAAGTAGACACCGAGAACTTAGCTGAAGAAGTTAAGTGAAGGAAATATTTGAATGATCAAAGTCTTATAATAGAATAGGAGGAGACATTATTGTCTTATTTGGATAAACTGAGTGCTGGAGAAAATTGTGTAAGGCAGAAAGGAATTCTACAAACCTATGATGACGTTGTCAAGCATAGCCAACAAGCTGTTAGCTACCTATACCAATAGGTTTCATTTTTCATGATTTGCAGGGGAAGTGCCAATATGATCTACTTTGGTGATACAAAGATCTCATATTCTTGTGGAAGAAATATACTTACAGTTGGTTGGTGCTGCCCTACTTCTTAATGGGTGATCCAACAGCCTAAGCTGGGTCATGCCATATTTCAATTTTTGTTATAGGTTAGAGAAAGAAATCTATCCAAACAACTCAATCTTGGCAGGTAAAGTAGATAGGTAGAGAAAGAAGGTTCCCAATTGCTTAATCTGGGGCCTTGGAAGCAATAAGGGAAGCTTTAGATAGAAAATCAAAAGAAAAAGCTAAAGGAAAAGAAAAGGCACAAAAGGGTTTGCAAATCTAAGTGCACCCTCCTTGGAGTAACAAAAAAAATGTTAGGCAATAGAGTGGGTAGGCAAAGGGGGTTGCAAAAAGCATGGTTCATGGCATTTCATTGGCCTAAAGCAAAGGTAAAAACATGGTGCCAGTGCAAATTTCCTATTTTCAACAGTCTTACAGCAACTTAATGAAGCATGTCTAACTTCCAGATCACCCCCTATCACATTCATGGCTAACATCCCTATGCCACCCATGTTCATGAAAAAAGTCAAAGTCTTTTGTTGGTTTTAGTTTCTTTAAGAGCCACATTTCTTGTGCAAAAATTCTTTTCATTTTGATCTACTTCCTAAAAACTAAGTTGATTTCATATAAACAACTTAGAGCAGCTGCCTCGTCTTCCACAGCCCAGCAGCAAGTAGCCGAAACTTCCCAACAGGAATCAAGCAAGGATAAAGACAAAAAGATGGAGTAGGAACAGCCACCTCCTAGGACAGAGCAGCAAACAGAACAACAAGCAGAAAAGGAGGTAGAACATCAAGAAAAACAGCAAAAAGAGGGGCAGCCTATACAGCAAGAACAAACAGTTGAAGCCCCAACACCTACTGAGCAACAGGCGCAAGAGAATATGCCTCCTGGGCAAGAAAAGATAGTGGAGGCTTCAGTGATGCAAACTCCACAGAAAGAGGAAAAGGGAAAGAAGAGGGATAGAGAGCAAGAGACTCCCCTCACCACGTCCACAAATCAAGGGGAGAAAAGGCAGAGATTGAATCCCCTCTCCGAGGAAGAAATTCCTATGGGGCAATCATTGGGCATGGGCCCACCGAGCATGGAGGCATCTGCCAGTTCCTTTCAGAAGGAACAAAAAGAACCCTTGGAGGAGAGGTCAGCTCCTCAAGTCAGCAAAGGAGAGTAGAGACAGACATCAAGCAACAATTCATTGATATTAAAAGGAGAAATGATCCACTCAGGCTCCAAATCTACAACCAGTTGCTTAAGATGGCCCCTACCAATCAACAGAGGCTTATGTCAGCCTATGACATCACAGAAGGGAAAATGACCATGAGTCATTTCATGCCCAGTATGTTGCAGCCACGGTCAGCTACAGACTATATAAGAACCAACCTTGAGGTTCTTGCCAAGGACATCCACCCTATGGACCAAATAGAACTTCACAAGCAAACGGATGAGATGGTCTATGCAACACTGACAGATAAAACATTGTTGGCTAATAGGTTGGAAAACAGCCTAAACAATACAGCTGCCCAACTTGAGTTGGAGAAGGCATCCTCTCAGGCCAAAGACAACAGGATCAGGTCTTTCGAAGATATAATCATAGAGCTTGGGCATGACCCAAAGGATCCAAATGCCATACAAACACTGCTGAAAATAAGAGATGCAGACCTTGCAGCTCTAAGAAAAAAGATTAAGCTCCCAGCAACCATTCACCCTCAAACAGAAGAGGTTGCCCAGCAAAGACAAGACCAGGAGGTAGCAACATTGCTGGTAGCACTGCACAAACAGCTAGTGCAAACAGAAGGGAAGCTGGAGGACACAGAGGCTGCACTGCAGGTAGCCCTATAGTAGAAAGAAGGAGGTCAGACTTCTCAGCCTCCTCCAGAGGTCATAAGCCTTGAGGAGCCCCCACAGACTACTGCTCCTCCCACAGAGCAGACAGCGCCATCAACATCAACATCAGCACCAGCACCAACCTCAGAGCAGGCTCCGAGCCTCAATATCCAGAAATTGATGAGTGAAATCAAGGTCCTCAAAGCCCAGATGACAGAGTTGAATGGAGCCAAGGAGAATTTGGCTAAGCTGAATGAAAAATATGACAAATCCAAGCAAAATGTGGCTGAAAAAGGGAGAGAAATAAAAGCTCTCAAAGAGAAGATAAAGGAGCTAGAGAAAGAGCTCACCCTTGACAAAGTGGTGGCTGAGGTCAGGACAGTTTTGTGGATCCACATTGGCGAATCAATAACGGATCAGTGGCAATATATTGAGACTATCCATGAGCAAATGGATCTCATAGAAAAGCACAAAAGGAAGTCCATAGAGCAAGGGAATCTCTAGGTAGTATGCTTGAGATAGCCAACAGAATGATCAATGTGCTTGATAACTGGACAGGTCCTCAGCTGGCAGCAATTGGAATCTCCAACAGAACATAAACCATCCAGCTGATAAAGAGGGTCCTCACATTGAAAAGCCTGGTGCAGACATTGGATAGAAGAAGTGAGCACATGCAAACAGAGGTCAACAAATTCATGGACAAGTTTGCAGCATTATAGGGAAGAGGTCTTCCTAGCTTGCTGAACAGTGCAGGGAGACTGCTATCACATGAGGTTTATGCAAAAAGGGTGAACACATTTTCCACCAATCAGATCAGTTAAGGATCAAGCACTTCACAGGTAACAGGGCCAGCATCTGGGCAAAGTCTCTATGACAGAATAGAGAACTTATTTTTTATTATGAATGAGATCAGAAATTTGTTTGAAGTGACTCCAAACTTCTACAAATACACAGAGGTAGATGAAACCTTAGATGCAATTTTGAGGCATCAATTGCCTACACAGGAATGGTGGACCACAATGATATAGTTGTTACTATAAGAAGGAGGTTTTCATCAAAGTTTTGTCATCGAAAAATATAATTCATCATATTCAGAAAATATGATGCATACACTATGACTGGAAAAACTGGAATGAGCCAACTCAGTAGGAAGATTCGGCCACTAAAAGCAACGCTGGCAGCTACAGGTAACAGGGCCGAGAAAGCTACAGCATGACAAAGTATAAAGACACATCATTCAACATTAATGCAGAATGCTCAACCGAATCAGTGTCCTCCAAAGGTCAAGAAGGGTTCTGACAGAATTAAAGACTATTTATCTTACATTTATGGTAGCAATAACTTCCTTATCTGCTATTTTGTAAAGTGGGTAAGCGTATTTAATCTATCAAATGACTCAGCGGTTCAGATATTTTGTAAAACCGATTGTATATATCCCCCCTTGCATAAGCTTGCAAGGGTGGATTGTTGTGGTTTTCTTGTGAAGAAAGGAGAACTCGGCTGTAATTTTCTGAAAGGATGATGTAAATAAAGCTTTGGAGTTTAGAGGAATTGGGTCTTACTGATGCATGCTGTGTTGGAACAATTGAATGCTACAAGATTCTAGTGCTATGGCTTAATATAATAAGTGTTCTCTATCTCTGTTAATGTTTTGTTATTTTTTTAAGCTCACAACTCTCATATGTTGTTCTAAATCTAGGAAGAAAGAAAAATAATAGCTCAGGATTTGTCCATGGAGACACCCTGATCTCAATCTATCTTCACTATAAATGTTTTCTAGGACTTCAGCTGTTTAATTGGAATTCTTAACTGCTCCACTAAACCCTTAATATTTCACAGTTACTATTTAGTAATTCATGTATGCTACTAAGTATAAATTGTTATTCAAATTGTTATCACACTGTCTGTAATTCCATTTCCCATTGTTTTGCTCACTAATAAGAAGTTATATTAAGAATAGCCATCTAGCCTTGTAGTAAAACTTTCTCCATCACAGGCACGAGGACTGTCTCAGATTTCTGACTCCATGTACCCAATGGACTAGCATCTTTCACACATTTCCTGCCCTTCTCACAACAACCTTTCACAACCAAAGTCTCAAACCAAACTAAAACTTATAACTAGCCTAAAATCTTCACAAACAGAGCCAAAGCTTAAAGAGAGAGCCCTCTCTGATTATAGGTAGGCTAGGACCTATAATCTAAAGCTTGGTTAGTGGTTACCCCGACCGTATTCCCTTGGGAGTCATAGGGAACAACCTGGGTGTTAACATAAATGGTGACCCCACTGGGGACTTCCTCAGGATTTTCTTGTTGTTGTATATTTCCTAAAGCTACAGGTGAAGCCTAAATGTCAGCCAGTAAGCCTTCAAAATTGTTTATGTTTTACATTAACAAGTTTACATAAAAGCTGCTTCAGTTTATCTTCATGCTAGCTTTGGGATATACCCAGCCATTCCAAAATCTTGTCTGGCCCTTGCAGATACAAGAAAATTCTAAAAAATACTCAAAAAACAAGTTCAGAAGCTGGCTCCCAAGAAGAATCAACGGTATACAAGATCAAATCCTGACCCTAATCCACCAACTGTTTTTGAAAACCCTAACACAATCCCTAAAAACATTAGGAAGCAGCAAAGGTAGGAAAATCCTTCTGACTTGAGTCCTAAGATAGTTTACCTTAACCCTGTTCCCACTCCAATCAAGGTTCTATTCCGGTCTACCCCTGGTTCCCCTAGTTCACCATGTACATCTCAAAGCCCTCCTTTCACACCTTCATCCACTGCACATATTCCCTTGACCAACACTGTAGTTTCTGCCATACCTATTACCCATGTTGTCCCAATCGTTCCTGTTGTCCCATTTATCCCTGTTAATCCTATAAACCCTGCAAATATGGCTAATAGATATGCGCCCCTGCAGTTACCTGCTTATGCTGCAGCCCTACCTCATGGCTACCAATCCAAAATCTCATACTTTGACTCCACTGGCCCTTTCACAGCTATTCAGCATGCCAAAAAGATGCAAGATCCTTTCGAGAACTATGAAATTGATGATGACAGTGTGAGAATGAGAATTTTTGTTCAGAGCCTGACAGGTGATGTAAGAACCTGGTTTAGATCACTTGCTGCAAATACCATAACAACTCATGATGAGCTTTATCAAGCCTTTACTAACAGATGGGAAAAGAAGAAAGATCCCTTGCACATACTGGGTGAATATGATACAATCAAATGAGGTCCTCAGGAGACCATTTTGGAGTATTGTGCAAGATTCAACAATGTATATAACACAATACCACAAAATCTAAGACCTCCTCCTGATTTAGCTTTGTACAAATTTCCTGATGGTTTTGACCCTGATATGGCATATCAGTTGAAGGAAAGAGCCCCTGAAACCCTTGAAGATGCCCAAAAAGTTGCTGTCACAGTAGAGGCTAACCTAATTGCCAAAAGAAACAGGGCAAGAGTGGAAAAGAGAACCACCTTCAAAGAAGAACCCCCAGCCTTTGATCAGAAACTGGATGCAATACTCACTGGCATGAAGAGGTTGGGTGACGGAGTAGAATTAGTTGAGAGAAAGTCATCATGGGAAGCACCACAAAATAACCCTATCAGGAATCCCAATTTTAGGAGAAATCAAAACCCAAACGTTGGCAAGGCCAGTTCTGATCCAGCGATAAGACCTCCATTCCAGGAAAACTATACTCAAGCATCCACTTCAAATGAGCAAGTAGATGACACCCACATTAACCTAATGGGCCTGAATGATGAGCAGCAAGTTTTTCTAAGTCATGAAGATCATAAGGAGGATGAAATTAAGCAGTTCCAAACAAAGTCAGGTGAGTCATTTGACTTTAAACAAGGTTATGACACAACTGTTTATGAAGTTCATAAGCAATACAAGCTAAGAAGCAGAACTGTAAATGTAACACACCCTGAAAAAGCAAAGGATAGCATGCAGCCCAAAAGAGCCATAGTCACAGAGCCACATGACAAAATTGATTCAATTACAAATGAAGTAACCGTTGAAGAAGTTACTGAACTATTTCCCTCAAAACAACACCCAATGGCTGCATCACCTTTGCAGCCTAATCCAAGTAATACTCCTCAAGAGATGAGTAAAAAGGATAAGCCTCAAGATCAAGATAAGAATCAAGAAAAAAATTTAATGAACAAGGAAAAGGTTGTCACCCACAATACCAAGATCCAATCTGAAAGACCTTTTGACTTAGAAGCTAAAATTGGCAAATTGAAGATAGTTATTCCTCTTTCAGAACTAGCCAAGCATGACATTTATAAACAACAAATCAAGAAGTCCCTTCAACTTACTCGTAATAAAGATAATGTCAATGTGTTAGATGACACCCCAGAATTGCTTTTCGGTCCAGAGGTTGATGGAAGACAACAGTTACAGGGATCTTACCTTTCTATGTCAACTTGCATGTTCATGATAAGATACTACATAATGCAATGTTTGATTCAGGCGCCTCTCATAACTTATGCCTAAATCAGTGATGGAGAGGCTCAACCTAGACATTACAATACCTTATAAGGACCTATTTTCATTTGACTCCAGCCAAGTTAAATGTTTTGGCTTAATAAAAGATCTTTGTGTGTCACTTGTCTAGTACCCAAATAAAACAATTCTATTGGATGTTGTAGTTGTTGATATCCCACCCAAATATGGAATGATGTTATCAAGATCATGGGGGGCTAAACTCCAAGGTTCCCTACAATTAGAAATGTCATATGCCACCATCTCAATCTTTGGTCAACCCAAGAGGCTATATAGAGAGTCACTTATGAAATATATGGTCAACAGTGAAGACAAGCCTCAAAACTTTCCCATATATGTTGTCCATTCTGACATAGACTCCTATATTCTCTTCAATGACAATACAGGTCCCACAAATGATGAAGAAACCGAGAAAATCAAACAAGATCGGCATATAAATGGAGAAACAACTGATCTAGAAATAATGGTTGAGAAATCAATAAACAAAACTGTTCAAGAAGACAAACCAAATGTAAGCCAAAATCTCAAATTGTTGATGCCAAGTCCCACAATAGTTGGCAAACCTTCCCTTAATCAAGAAGTCCTCTAGTTTCTTGAATTCGATGGGTCAGTCAACAAACTAGGGGTAGGAGCAGGGGTTTGGATACATAACAAACAAAACAATTATGCAGAGGGCCGAGCCTATAGATTAACCTTCAGGTGCACTAACAATACGGCAGAATATGAAGCTCTCTTACTAGGCCTCAAGCTAGTAAAATCCTTACAAGCCATAAAAGTTTCAATCCTAGGAGACTCAGACCTAATTATCCAACAAGTAAAGGGAAATTTTGTCACTAATGACAAAATACTGAGATCTTATAGGTCTGCTGCTACTGAAATACTAAATTCCTTCACTGAATTTCAAATTACCAAAATTCCTAGAACCCATAACCTTCATGCTCATAGTTTGGCTACATTTGCAAGAACTTGTAAACTACCTTTTGAACCCCAACATTGCTTTACAGCTGAGATAAAACACAGACCTTTTGTCCCAAACAATGTCATGGATTGACAAGTGTTTGAGGATGATACACAAATAAACAATTTCTTGACTTTGCAGCAAGAATTTTCAGGACTAAACATTGATACAGAGGTTGCAAGTGATTCACAAATACTAGGTGAAAAACACCAAACAAATATCTCACTCAAAACAACAAATCAAATGCTTTGTCCAACAAACTTTGACCAGGAGAAAATACAAGAACTTGAACAATTACATTATGAGGAAATAGCTGATACTGAAGATGGAAAGACAATTTTCTTCCAACAGGCCTAACTCCATTGGAGGACATTTTTGACTCAAATGATGTCCCTAGAAAACCAAAATTGCAGCCCCTTAATGCTGCCATTGAAGAGTGCAACATTGGAACTATTAAAAAACCCAAGATAATTAAATTGTCTGCATCTTTATCACCTGACCAGAAGCCTAAATACATTGACCTCTCCAAAGAATTCCAAGATGTCTTTGCATGGAGTTATGAGGATTTAAAGTCCTATGATACCTCTGTCATTCAACACACTATCCCTCTCAAGCCCAATCAAAAACCCTTTAAACAGAAATTGAGGAGAATCAATCCTATGTTTCTCCCTTCAATTGAAAAAGAGGTACAAAAAATGTTTAAAGCTGGCATCATAGCACCAATCAGATTCTCATAATGGATTTCAAATTTGGTCCCTACAAGAAAGAAAACTGGTGAAATAAGGCTTTGTGTTGATCTAAGGAACTTGAATCAAGTGTCCCTTAAAGATAATTACCCCTTACCCAAGATGGATCACATCTTGCAAAGAGTAGTGGGGGCCTCAAGAATTTATTTACTTGATGGATTCTCAGGCTTCAACCAGATCCTAGTTCACCCTGATGATCAGGACAAGACATCATTTACAACCCCATGGGGAACCTTCGAATATGTCAAAATGCCTTTTGGGTTGAAAAATGCAGGAGCTACCTTTCAAAGAGCAATGGATATTGCCTTTGCCAAAGAAATCCGTGATTTCCTTGTCATCTACTTAGACGACCTCACACCTTTCTCAAAATCTGACCAAGAACATTTGAAACATCTAAGGCAAATATTCATAACTTGTAGGAAATATGGAATTTCCTTAAATCCCAAGAAATCCTTGTTTGGTTTGGAAGAAGGCAAGTTATTGGGTCATATTATTTCAAAGGATGGCATTAGGATTGACCCAGACAGAATACAGGCCATCTTGCAAATGCCCCACCCAAGAAACATCAAAGAATTACAAGCATTCCTGGGGAAGATCAACTTCCTTAGGAGATTTATCCCAAATTTGGCAGAATTGAGTAGATTACTAAATAACATGCTGAAAAAGGATTCAAAAGTAAAATGGATAGTAGAAGCAAATAAAGCTTTTGAAGGAATAAAATTGGCCCTTACCCAAACTCCAGTCTTAGCAAATCCACAATTTGACAAAGAGTTTATCATTTTCTCTTTTGCTTCCCAGCATACTATTGCTGATGTCTTATTACAGAAAGATGACCAAGGAAATGAGAGACCTATTGCTTTCTTTAGTAGAGCTCTCAGATATGCACCCCTCAAATATCAGATCATGGAAAAGCAAGCATATGCCTTGGTCAAAGCCATCAAAGATTTTAGAATCTATATCCTATACTCCCATGTTATAGCTTATGTACCAAGTCCCATTGTGAAAGACATACTCACTCAAGAGAACTTAGAGGGAAGAAGAGGAAAATGGATTGCCAACATTTTAGAATTTGACATTGAAATAAAACCTACA
>APFE030199585.1:41366-70543 GCA_000404065.3 Pinus taeda
CTTTTTGGCATATGTACAAAAGAATTAAAAGATAATTACTCTCCAATGAAGTATATGGAAAAGAAGTCGAAACTAAGAAAATTGAGGGCCAAAGAATGAAGAGAATTGAAAGATAACCACTCCCCCTGAAGTACATGGAAAAAAAAGGTCAAAACTATGAAAAGTGAGGTGTCATTGATTAGGTAGGCTCTTTTGATCTCGCTACTTTTGAATCCAACCAGAGTAGAGTCATGGCATCTCGTCACTTTTGAATACAATGAAGAGTTATGCATGTGATATATGGCATGTCGTCTAGTCATTTTTCATTCCAGTGAACAAGACTTGTCCATATAACACATACCATAATGCCACCTACTCACTGTCTCTTGCTTTTAAGGTAATCTAATTCCGTAAGTGCTCACCTATGAAAATGTTCGATTCTTTTCATCAACAAATCTAGCATTGAGCCACAACAAATCTCTGCAATTCTGGAAGGAGCAACCACGAGCGTTTGATTTACAACACATATCATTTTATTTAAGCACAACTTCAACATTCGACTTCAATGCGACTTCAGACTCTACACTACAAGTTCAAATGTCACCACAACAAGCTCCACGCTCCAACAATGATACGGGAGATGACGAAAGGCTCCACAATACAGTCACACTCCAATAATGATACACTCCATCAATGAATCTATCCACTCAATGGTACATTGCAAGTTACAATCATTGTAGGATCACATCGATACACATTTCTTTATCCGATGTATCTTGTCATATCTTGCATAAAAAGATTACCCATTGATCTTCACTTTATCTCTCATAATCGACATAGCATAACCAACCTTTAGCCATAGCATGATGGGTGCAACTCCAAATGACGGTTCAACCCTAACTTAACCTTGGCCCAACTAGTCGAATTAGATTGACATATTAATTAATAATAAATTCTATATTGTTAAATCCATGACTCTCTCTCTCTCTCTCTCTCTCTCTCTCTCACACACACACACACACACACACACACATATATATATAAATTGAATATGAATGAATTACAACCATAATATTATTTTTAAATTTTATTTCTCAATTTTATGTTAAGTAATGAATATTGAATAGTAAATTACTTTTATTTGGCTTTCAATTATTTTATCTTTCTATATAAAATTGAAATATTTTATTTATGATAGGTTTTTATTTTTATTTTTTTTAACTGCTTAAAATGTAAAATGTTACCTCTATTATGAAGATCAAGGATGGTGTAATATAGTCCTCATTTCTATATTTTCAAACTCGTGTCATATGTTTTATCCATGTTATATAATCAAATATTCAACTTGATAGGTTATATTGGAACTACTTGATCGTTGTGTCATTTTGATCAGGTTCTAACGTCATATTATAATCTACAACCAAGTAGTTTTGGACTGTGCGGAATTATGGTCTTTTATATGTGGTACATTCTTCTCCTTTTATGAGTCTCACAAGGCACCTGGGTGATTTGAATGATTGTAAACATAATTTAATGAAAAAATAATAATATTACCAGTTTTTTTAATTGCATCGAAAAGGAAAAGGGTGTAATGATATACAAATAGATATTTAGAATTAAATTGATTGGATTAGTCCTAAAAAATTTAAACAAAAACTTAAGTAAATATATTTAATTTTTTTTTTAAATAGTAATCATAGTATGGAAAAACTAAAGAGATTAGGTTGAAATTTTTTATATTATCTCATGTTGAGGACATAACAAATCTAGATGTCCTTTCCCTCCTAAGACTACTACGTTACAAACTCACCAAAATTGGCCTACCTTCGGGGAATCGACGGTCGATGAAGAAATTGACTTTTATGACTAGATGACAAAATTGTCATCTAGTCATAAAAGTCAATTTCTTCATAGACCGTTGATTCCCAGAATCGAGGGTAGGCCAATTTTGGTGAGTTTGTAACGTTGCCGATTTCATCCATGGAACCTAGGTGAATTTGTCATCTAGTCATAAAGCATTAGTGTTTTACCATGAAGCTTATACACACAAAATCTAAATTTTGTTTTTTTATTTAAAATAATTTGTCTTAGTCTGGTTCTAAACTTGTGTTGAGCATAAGAATCATGTTTTACCATTCCTGAATACTTACTTGCTTTTTAGGGAAATAAAAGATTGACAGACTTTTGTATTATAAAAAATGGGTAACGTTGCCGATTTCATCAATTTCAAACCCAGTGTTACGCAATAAATCAGGCATATACGTACTAATTTCAAACCCAGTGTGACGCAATAAATCAGGCATCATATTGTTCAGAAGAGTTGTTGAGACTGCGTTCTTTAAATCAAGATCCTCTTCTACCACAACGACACTATCAAATTCAATAAAACTTGTCAGTGAAGCCATTTCAGCCCAAACACAGGTTTTAAGAGATTAATTTCTCATCACTATTCAAAAATTAGAATTAATTTGTAGAGGGAAATCTGCACTCACTCACATGATTTATGGATAATTTTCTTTTGGGAATTTAAACTAAAAATAAGGTAAATCTACAAAACAAGGACGTGAATTTAACTAAAGGAAACCAAAATATAAACTATTTCACTTCTCATCATAAACTTCGTTTTTCAGAAAATGCTAGATACATTTTCAAGAATTAACTTGAAACAAAGAGAATAATTAACACACATGTGTACAAATATTAACACAACAACATATGCAGCCGTAGATGTAAACGAACCATTTACAGAAGAGGATGGAAAGAACAGGGTCTGGGTGTACCTGTGCAAGGCGTACGGTGTATGTTGATATTAGTTGTCTGTGGTTATTTTTTTTATACGTAAAAAATAAGCTTATCACATATCAAAGAAAATAATGTGTCAAAATATGATTAATCCAAAATATTGTTAATTGTTAATTATTAATTTCTTTAAATACTTGGTTAGAATTTGTTTATAACATTATGTATTTAATCGAAAAATCATTGAATATGAAAGAAAATTAATGTCCCATTAAAATTATGAAATATGATTAATGTAAAATATGTATTTTTCCGCCTTTTTATTACTACAATAAAGTGTTCTATAGGATACATCTTGAGATTACTAATGTATATTTTTTAATAGTTTACATGAAAGATACATGGACTTTAATGATGTACATGGACCCAAGAGAAAAATTTAGGAAGATATGCTTGACATGATAATTATAGCTAATTTGGTACCAAAATGAACTACCCATGATAGTTATAATTGACAATGAGACTTAATAAGAACCTGAAATTGTTACGAAAAAAAGATGTTGAAGAGCACCACCGTCATTGTGGCATAAATAGCAATAAAGTGCCTTTGTACCTAGGCTGAATCCACTTGGAGCTGGACCATATCCACACTCTCAAAATTCCAAGAGGAACTTCCAGGAGAGGATGTAATTGCGATACAAGAGAAGTTGTGGTAAGAGTGTGCCGTCAAATTTGTTTATTGAAAGAAAATAGTATCAAGCCAAGATGCATATCTTCCACTGTGGAGAAGAGGCAAAGAATTGTCAACACTTCACCACCACCAATCCATCTTAGAAATTCCTTTCCCAAAGTGGAACAACATTAGGCAAATGAGCCTTATGAAAAGCAGAGAATTCAATTTTGGAGCTCGGAGTTTCTATAAGTGCTAAAATTGGGCTTGTGGATGACTTCCTTAACATTTCCCAATTCCTCATTTCAAGATGTCACTTGTAGAGAGGAGAGCCCCAAAGTCTAGCATCATCAATATTATTTAATGCCAGACGAGGGAAATTATCTCAGTGCATACACCAAGGATGACTTATCATATGAAAATTTGATTGTCACCATGATTGAAACCTAGTCTATATGAATGTGATCATCTCTAGATTGCATTGGGAGTGCCATTTTCTAACTATGAGGTAGTGGCTCCTCAGAGGAATTACTGTCAAAATTATTTATGCATGGTTATGAAGCCTACCATCTGTTGTCAAAGACACACCATGACAACAAAGTGAGGAAGCCAAAATAGTGTGCATGATCCCCATACGAGGAGGGGAAAATGTATGGAAGACTACATCAATGCTAATTCACTTCCTCCTCATGGACCAATGCAAGCCAACAAAGGGATCTACCAACAAGTGAAGGGAAATTAACAAGTATGTAGAAAATATGAAGAGAATAATGGACATTGCAAAACATAAATATGTGCATCTTTGTAAATAATTTTGACTTGTAAATAAAATGAGTGAGGCGGGAAGGTTGCCCATGACATAGCCCATACATTGTCACCTTTAATGCTCATACTGAGCCAACATGATTTATATGCGGATAATGAGGGAGAACTCATAAATATTATTCCCACTACAATATCTTGAATCTCCTCATGGCAACCGACTATGAAAATCACATCAACTAGATGCCTATCAAAACTATGATTTATGTGCATGATCATACCAAGTGGCATGAATTATCACTCATGATGGGGAATTATGAAATAGGATTAATATAAATCATATAGTTCTTTACATAATTAATTCAGCCCTTTAAGAACACTATTTAATGTTAACATTCAGATTTTAAAAAAAATTAATGATAAATTTATCATATCCTACTTTATTTTTCAAATTTATATTTATATACTATATTAAAACTACAATTGATATATAAGGAAATATAATATTATTTTATTGTTTTTTATGAATAGTATCCCCAAAACTGTGACTAATAATTATTGATATTATCTATTTACCAATGTCATTCGCTATTCTCTATTTATTTAATTTTTTATAAATTTATAATATTTTAAATAAATACTTAATTTATTATAATATTTTAAATCACATTTCCTTATAAAATTTCTCTATAATATATCGAATCCTTTTTTTATTAATAATAAACAATTTATTATTTTATTATAATATGATATTTTACCATTTTATAATTATAATTTTAACTATAATATAGTAATATAATTTAATTTAATTAAATATTCAATGTTAATTATTTATATATCAAAATCATTTTCATAAATATTTTGATTTCATATCCTAAAAGTGAAAGTAAGTACATTGGTCATTATCAATTTTAACCATTTTTGTTATTTATTGTCGCTATTTTCCACAATGCTCATCTCCATATTTAAAAGTACATTCAATGCAAAAAAATCTCTTATTTATTTTCATTATTTTCCACAATGTTTATCTCCATATTTAAAATAAATTGAATGAAAAAAATTTGATTATACATTATGGATACTCCTAAATTATGATTTGCAATCTTAAAGTGAGGACAACTTTGCAGTGATAGTTGACCTTTCATCTGACCTTTTTGTTGATGCTTCAATGAATGAGGTAATGATTGAAGATCATTGTTAAACAAGCTAATTTAGTTGATGCCATTTTGGTTTCTTTGTTAAAGGAAAAAAAAATTGGTAACCTAGAACAATAACCCAAGTTTCTTAACACAATGTGGATGACAATTATTTAAAACAACATAGACCACTTCTTGATTCCACTAAAGGACAAAGACAAACTACCTAATTCATTGGTGATCATACCATATTAAAGTGAAGAACTCACTTAGTGACTCCACCCATTAGGATTTTATCCCATGACATAAAGAGTTGATAGTGTTCTATGAAAGTTTAATAAAGTGGATGGTAAGGTAAGCATGAGTATGGATCAATACAAATATTCCTTTCTTATCCTTTTTTTATCATTAACCATTGAAACTAAATAAACATCAATAAAAGAAGTATTTATTACATGATTAATACACTAAGGTAAAGCGAATTTATTTTAAAAAATCAAACGTATATGATGCCCAAATAATAATCTCAGTGTCATAAATGTACTACTACTCATCTAAAGTAATTCTATGGTATATATGAGTAGTTAGATAGTATCATTTAATGGGTATCTGTGATAATGGATATGGTATAAGAAATCGTTTAGATGTGATGAGTTTTTGAAGCACTATAAAAAAATCCATGCAATTTTCTTTCATATGTATATGAATCAAGTAAGAGGTAAGGGATTGATAGAATACAAATAATAATCATTTGAAATTTCAATGAATAAGGATAAAATGGTTGTGGATACCCTTGAAACCCAATGAAGTAGTGAATATAAAATAAATTTCTCAATCGAGGGATGTAACAATTGATTGAACTCTTTCCTAAATATTAATATGAAGGTGTATCCATGGAAGAAACACCTCAATATATGAAGAAAATCAAGTACATAATGATCAAGGGAATAGTATTCATGCATGTGAAAATAAATCCACCATGTGCATAATATGAGTGTTGATGGACTTACCTCAACTCTGATATCATGTTGGGTCACTAGTTTTAGGTAGTTAATATTGGTCACTTGTTGATTAACTTGACTACATGTACATTTTAAAATTTCTATGGGAAAACTAATTGCCACATAGAATGACATGATATATGTTTTCATCCCATAAAATAATGGTATGGAATTTCCTCACATATAGGAAGTGAAAATACATATGTGGGATAAAGAAGGATTATTTCTACCATCAACAATTAGGTTTGCGCCTTTACTAAAAGTGTGCAATTTATTTTGAAATATTTTAGCGTAAAATGTTTTCACCAAAGTAGTTGTAGATTTAACATCTATATTAATAGAGTACAATTTTTATGGTAAGTATTGTTGAAAATGAAACCTACAATATAGATATGAACTTTCATTGTTTATTATCACAGCATGTATGTGAAGATAATGAATAACTCATAGATTTGGTTGATAAATGGACTTGGCTATTTGAATAAAGTCAATAGACATTGACATCAACAATATTGGATGACCTTATTGACTTCATTATATCTTGGTCAACTTTGACCATATGACAGAGTCAACTTCAACTTCAAATTGACTAGTGAATAACCAATGAAAAATTTTACTTTGATGAATCCCAATGCAAATAAGTATTTTATTAAAATATTGAACTTAATTGGTGTAAAACAAAATTGATTTGACTAGCATTATAACATTGTAGATAATGGATATTCTTATTGGTAGTGGTATTGATGTTTAATATGACTCTTATAGATTTGATCTTCTTTATTTTCTACTCTTATGTCATAATTTGATCCTGTTTATGCATTGTAATTTAATAAATTCCTGATTTTGTAATAATTGTAGAGTTTGCATAAAAAAAACACATGAAGGATAGCTAAGTCAAGTTAAATTTGGACTAATTGTTTCAGTGAATCATTGAAGTCATAATTCACGGGAGCGTAAAATGTGATCTTCTTCACCTTTATAATTGAAATTGATGCCTAGTTGATGAGATCAACCTCTTACTCAGATTCATTGATATCAAATCAAAATTTGTTATGAAAATCCTAGTCGTCAACAAAAAATAGTATGTCTTATTTAAGTTAAACTTATCCTTCATAAATTTAACCGAAAACTTCAAGAAATCAACATTAAGCAACAAGCAATAAACCTATCAATTCATTATACAACACATTTGATAATACAAAAGCACATCAACATTAACTAGAAAACATAAAATTAAAGTTATCAATAAGAAGACGAGAAAAACAAAGCATCTATTACAACTAGGAATAAATTAAATGGGCAACATACACAATTTTGCAGCTGAATTGTCAAAGCATCATAGGAGTTGATTTTTTTTCTTTATATAATTACTAGTAACAAAGAAAACATTAAAGAGAAATAATTTAGATAACCATAAAACAATGTGAAGTTACAAAATTATGACAACATGAGAATATATGGATTTCCCAAGTTGCATAATGTTTCTTCGGTTATGACCGTGGAAACGAGTAGGAGCTACCCGAAAGTTCCTAGTTAGAGAAGCAATTCGTATGGTAGATAGATTGCAAAGAATGTCTCAAAGTTGAGATCAATAATATATGGCCACCTAGTGAGTAGAAGTCATAGAAAACCTTATATTTGTGCATCTTCATATCCAATTAGTAATTTTTGTGGTTGATTTACCTATGCAAATCAGCATGCATGGTTGATGTATATTAAGGATACTTCTACAATGAGTAGACTACCAAGACATTGTTGAATCCTTTCTCATTATGAGAAAGGAATAGAAGGTGGGGGAGATGCTGAGTGGCCTCATAGGTCTATGTAATTAATCAAATCTATATGAGAAATGTATGTAATAACTGGTAAAATATTAATGCATGAGCGATTGGTTAGATCGGGTACAACCAATCCAATCACATCATCTATGCATACATATGTGTGAAGAATAATGGAAAGAGGATTAAAATTCCTTCCCAAAACACTATTCTTTATAGTGCATGTGTATTTTTTCTTTTTTCATGATGTAGTTTGTTCTTCTTGGTACATTGTAAGTTAGGCTTACAAAACCTTGCCCACTCTAGCCTACCCAAGATTATTTTAGCCTAGACAACTTTAGTCTACCCTGGTCTATGCCTGGACTACTATAGCTTAGCCTACTCTATCCTAGACTAACCTACTTTAACTTAACCTACTATAGCCTATCCTACATCTAGACTACTCTATCTTGGTCTACTCTAGTCTAACACAGCGTAACACACACTATCTTAGCCTACTCTAGTCTAGCCTCTCTAGGTAATCACATCTATATGGGAAATGTATTTAATAAAGGTTAAAATATGAATGCATGAGTGATCGGTTAGACCAGGTACAACCAAACCAATCAAATCATCTATGCATACATATGTGTGAAGAATAATGGAAAGAGGGCTAAAATTCCTTCCCAAAACACTATTATTCATTGTGCATGTGTATATTTTATTGCTTCATGATGTAGTTTGTTCTTCTTGGTCGATTGGAAGTTAGGCTTACAAAACCTTTCCTACTCTAGCCTACCCTAGATTATTTTATCCTAGCCAACTTTAGCCTACCTTGGCCTATGCCTAGATTAATATAGCTTAGCCTACTCTATTGTAGACTAGCCTATTTTAGCTTAACCTACTCTAGCCTAGCCTATGTCTAGACTACTCTATCTTGGTCTACTCTAGCTTAGCCTACTTTATTCTAACATAACCTATTGCACACTATGTTAACCTACTCTAGTCTAGCCTAGCCTAGTCTATCCTACTCTAGCATAGCCTATCCTAGCCTAGTTTAACTTCCATTAACTATATTTTTGTAAGAAAAACTCGCTTAATTTCTTGCAAATCATTGGTCAACGTTTTCTCATTGTTTCAGAAGGAAAACCTTTTAAAAAATTGATATGCCAAGCAATCCCAATTGTCGACCTATTTCCTTGTTTCTTCCTTTACATAGCAATATTTTGGAGAGGTCCCCATAGTGTGTATAAATGCATTCACCCACAACTCCTTTCGAACTCCTTCCTTATTCCATTTGGCCTCAAATTCTTTAGAGTGTTGTCAAGGGTCAAAGTCCCCCCTATACTTCACAAAATACTGAGGGTACCCCCCTCACTCTCTAAATCTGACTTCCATTGTTGTCTTCATCTTATCCCATTCCCTAAGATGGTTTCCATGAACTCCTCACCACCTTGTTGGAATTTCTTGTAAGGCGACATTCTATAGGGGCACTTTGTGTTCTTCAAGAACAGTTGCATCAACTCTATTGATAAAAGTATTGATTGAATTCATACCATTGAAAATATGGAATTCTTGTACCTTAGTGTTGATCTAGTTAATCCTCTGGATTGTGGCACAAATCTTGGTGTTGATTTCATATACACCTTGCTACCAATCATCCAAAGTGGCCCCAAGACAACCTTTGAACTCTAAATTCTCCACCAGCTAATAAACACTTCCATCATTGCGTTGATATAAGCCTCTCTTCTTCCTACTATCAATTGATATTGTTGATCCAAAAATTCTGGTTCTTCCTTCTCATATGTCGGTTATGTGAACCTTGGCACTTCATATGGGTCTAAGAGCTATATAACTTTAACCCCTTCTACTTCAAAATTCATCAGTACCTTCTTTAAATTAATTATGATATAGTTCTCAAAACCCCAGTCTATCCCAAGTAGTGTCAAGTAGGGGTCCTTGTCCCCCATAACGTTTATCATTTCAAAGTCCTCATAGGTATTTGCCACCACAATATCGAATTCTACATCCTCCATATGTTCGATCAGGGGGGTGAAATATTGATTTGTCATATACAGTTGAATTGGAGAAAAACTTAGCTTAGCCCTTCCCAGAGCTTCCCATGTCTTTCTTGGAAAATGTTGACATTTGAGCCTAAATCCAACATGGTATCCTTAATTTGGAAACCCTTAATCTAAGCTGAAATCCTGAACTCCCTTCCTACTTTCTTCTTCTTCCTCTGCACACTCCTATATTATATTTTAGGTAGATTGGGAGAGATGATTTCTCCCTCTATTTCCCTATCCTTGACAACAGATTTCAAACTTTTTCACAATTGTCCCAGCATCTCATCATTGTTCATAATTTACATAAATAGTGTGAACCTTTCTTCTCTAGGTCGAGCATTGGATTGTAGTAGGTTAATACGCCTAGTTTTAAGGTATCTCAACTGCTCTTCCTCCGCCCCCCGGCTAATGTTAATTTCTTGAAAGTTTTTCTAGCTTCCTTGTAGTACCACTCTTCCTGTTCAAGGTCATATGAGCACCTTGGTGAAGCCAGTCTTACAATATTGGGTTGTTTAGTGGCTTCTGTGCCAGCTCTAGTATTTTTTCCTCTGTGAGTGACTTTGTTCATCTTTTATAGGGGTGTTTTCTCTGGCAACCTTGGTTCATCATTAATTAATTTTCCACCCCTTTGGAAATTGCATTCTTTCCATCTAACAATCAACTCTGGACAATCCTTCCATTAACTATCTTTTTGTAAGAAGAACTCACTTAATTTACTTTGATGCATCTACCCCATCAAGTGTTTTACATCAAAATTTACTTTATATTACATCATTTACCATGCAAAATTTACCAAAAAAAGAAGAAAAAGTGAACTGCTGAAGATACTAGGTGAAATTTGACTTTTAGGCAAAATTGACAAAATTTGCCTAATGCGCAGTGCCCTAAGCCTGATGGGAAATGCCGCTTCAAGGCTACTTTTGGAGGACTTATGCTCATCCAAATCAGGCCCAAGATAGGTTGGTGGAAAGCCCTACCTGTCTAGTTTCTGGAGCACTTTGAATTTTCTGATTTGGAGGTCATTTTCCCCCTAAAAGGTGGATTCTCCGAAGACTGGTTCCTGTGTGTCCAAAATGTGGCAGGGAGGGCACTTTTTGAGTGTCTTTTGCCCTTTTGGTGGCCAAGATCTCCTTGAACAATGATGAAACATTTTGGGTTTGATTATTTTTTTATTCTGAATCCAAATCTATGAGCCATTTGTCAAGAGGATGCACCAATTCAGTGCACAGTGCCAGCCAAAATTTCCTGTGTTGCATAATTCAAAAATTGGAAAATGACAAAATTGTTTGAAAATTTACCCAATTTTGGCTCAAAGCTGCATCATGGTTTACTTTGTTTGGCTAAAGTCACATCAGCCAAAATGTTAAGCTTTTCATCCTTCTTTTTTCCTTTTAAGGCCCTCCTTAATCTTGCCTTAAGGTGCTTGATCCTCTTGTCGCATACTCTATTTCGGGTCAAACAATGGTGTGCCATATGCCTTAGCATATTGTTGTCTCTATTTTCTTTCTTCAAAAGGCCTTCAAGGTGGATATTTACCCTTTCAAGCCATACCTCTCTATCATGCTCCACTTCTTGTTCAATAGGAGTCAAGGGAACTAGATGCTCTTTATTGCTTTGCCATTGAATGTTTAGCATCTCTAACTCCATTTGGATTTGTTTACCCTCTAACTACTTATTCTCCTACTCTAGGTAATTGATAATATATTTTCCTTGAGCTATCTTGTCCACTAGCATGTTAATTTAAGCCTCTTGTTCTTTCTAAAGCATTCTTTGACCAAAAGAAGGGCTATCTAGGTCTATTACCTGAGTATGATGAGGTGGCACATCAAAATCATGCTCCTCAAGATGAAAATCCCTCTCAACATCATCACTAAGCTCCTCCTATGTGACCTTTCCTTTTCCTTTCTCAAGCTGCTGCAAGATCCTTTCCCTAGAGCTGTCACTTAGGGTGTCCTCAAAATCATAGTCACTATCCCTCTCCATGTTTGTCTCTCTTGGGATGGTTTGATGAATGGTGGATAATTAGGTTAGGGAAAGATGAATATGAAGAGATTTATAAAAGGTAAATAGTGATGGAGTGAAATAAGAGGGTAAGTGCAGTTTATAAGGGAGCTAGGGTTTGATGTGAGGGGGTTTAGGGTTTGATAAAGGGGTTAATTTTAATAGGGAAATGGGGGAAGGGAATGTGAGTGAAGTGAGATAGGATTGAAGGGTAGGTTTAGGGAAATTGAAAATGAGAATATTGAGACAAGGAAAAAGAGTTTTTAATGGTGAAAAATAAGGTAGAAAGACAAACTAGGGTTTGAGTCTTAGGAGGCAAAAAAACAAATCTCAAGCATGAAAACCCTATCTAAGCTCAAAAGTGAGTGTACTACTTGTTTAGAAGGAAAATGCATAAATTAGGGTGATTGGAGATGAAATTTGGTGGTTTTGGAGCCTCATAGGCCAACTCGCAGTGCCCTAAACCCAATGCACAACACCTCCCTGATGCACAGCGCTAGTGTAAGTTAACATAGGAGAAAACTACCTGATGTGCAGTGCCCCTCTTATGTATATCGCCTTTTCTAAAATAGATTTTGAAGGTCATTTAGGTGTCCAAATTGTGCATTTGATAGCGCGTTGGAACGCTTGTTGATTTTTCCCTCCAGAACAGCTTGAATTTTTGAATTTGGAGTTCATTTGACCTGTCAAAAGTCAAATCTGCCAAGACTGGCCAAAATGTGCAGAATGCGACTCCCTGAATGCAGAGTGTTGTTATTATCAACCTTTGAAGGTATTACTCAACTCAAAATTGAGCTCATGATAGCTCATTGGAAGTCTATATTTGTCTAGTTATCAGTTGACTCGGAAATCAAGTCATTTGGTCATCCAAACTAGGTTAAATATTGATTTTCCCAAGGTCACTCCAGAAGTGCATCAATCCTCCCAAGGCAATGATATTTTTGACATTTCTCCCAAACCATGAAACCCGTGTTAAAACTAAAAGAGGTTTTTCTTATTGGATCAATTATGGATAATGACCTCTCTCACTTTTGTCAAATTCATCTTCTCTTTCTCAAAAACATCATTTGAATAAAACCTATCTCGATGTGTGGAACAGGGGATTTGTAGAAATGAATGGAAATGAATGGGATGAGGGGCTTCTAAATTCTTGAGAAAATTTTAGGAAGTAGGGAGGGATGTTAGGAATCAAGGGAAAGTGGAATTTCAAATATTGAGTGAGGGGAGGGGGTCCAAAAGGTCAAAACACAGGCCTAGCCTAGAAAATTGTCAAATTGTAGCAATAAACTAGGGTTTGTGGGAAAATGATGAATTTGAAGGATATGAGTGATGGGAAGCATTTAAGAAGGTATATTAACGATAGGGGAAGGTGTATGAGCATCAGGATACAAGTTTTGTTGATTATTTGACCATCCAAGAAAAATTACCTTCGAAACCCTAGGAGAGGGAAATGAGGCTTACCCAAGTACAACTGAAGCACGAACAAGGTGTAAAATGACCCATTAGAACCTGAAATGATGATGAAAACTCTTTGAATGATGGTAAATTAAGCTGAATTGTGACATGGAACAATACTTGGAAGAATTTGGAATGAGTGAAAACAACCCTAGACTTAATACCTAGTAACCAAATTTTACTTGAAGACTCACTGAAATGACAAAATTTGAATTTGACACCCTGAGACCACTTTGTAAGAGCGTATTTGATCACTGACAGGTGGATTCAAAGGATGACACTAACAAATTGTATGATAGATTTTTCACCATGCATAAAGAGATTTTCCATCTACATGGTCATCAGTAGCACTACACCAAGAAGGCACAAACACTCACTAATATACATGTCATTGTTGATCATATACAGATATGGACAATGAAATCCAAAGAAGCCCTAATTCACTTACACAAGATGATGAAGTTGCAGGTATAGTTGGACAAAGCATGCATCCAAAACTAGATCCGTAACTATGATGAACTCTCACCATGCATCACCAATGTTAAGGCTGCATATGCATGGTTGTACAAGAGTTTCAATGTCATGGTGAGAAATTATTGCACCCCATCAATCAGAACGCTCACCGAGGCCAAAGAGAAGAACCAAGTATGACTAGAGCTCGATGCATACTTTGATCAGCTGATGCTCATGGCCACCAATGCAGATTTGGAAGTCAGTGAAGATAACATATGGATGTATATCGCCGGCCCAACATTGCTCAAGACTAAGTTGCACATGTTATAGGATGATTTGGACAAAGGTTCGAAATAAGTATACCCAAAACGAATGGATGCAATAGTTCATTTCTAGGAGGACATCATCAAAGAGTACGCAGACACCATTGTGCACTGCCAAGATTAGAATTAGTTTGTCATTAAGGATCACAGAGAGGATGTTGATGAGCTGGTCTTTCTACAGCTGTCCATGTCTTAGTGTTGTCTTATTCAGCTAACTCAAGCCCATTTTTATCCCACATGGGTATAGGTGGAAAATGTATTATTATTGTAAACATGATGTAAAGTAAAATTCCAAGTGTCATTAGTGGAATGAAAATAGTCATATGTAATGTAAAAAATTATATGTAATGAAGTTGAAGAGTCATGGGGGTAGTCAAAGAGTCACAAAGGGGAATTTCAAGCTCACCTCACACTTTTTTAGAAATAAAACCTCATAACTCATAGAAGAGGATTTTAGGAGCCAAGCTTTTTCTAGGAATTGCTTAGAGAGGGCTTGGAGAGTATTGTGACAAGACTTGGCTTATTCACAGTGCAGAGAGTGTACATCTCTTTGCGGGAGTAAGTGGTGTTGATTGTAACATTCCACCATTGGGGCTAGTGGCTTTCATGGTTGTATCTATGGATGGAACTTTCTCTTTTTATAATATAATAGAGCCAACACATCTTCATGCATATGTTTTTATTGTAGTTTGAATTTTTTGGTTACTTTAGCAATATATTTTGTTCAACTTACGCATTTGTGTATAAAAAATTTCATATATGATTGTATGAATCTTGTTGAAATCGTGTTGTTGGTTTAACCCATCACTTTGGATTGTCAACTATTCTACATTCCAACTTGTGATGACATTCAGATTGTGTGTTACTTTCAGGTTGCATACTATTACAAGCTTCTAAGGGGAACACTTCCCTTTCTCCTCCATGTGTTAGAACCTTCCCATGCATCTCTCTTGAACTTCTGCAAGGTCACATACTTTCTTTTGACAAGGATATCTTGCATACCTCTTCTCATTATCACAGTCAAGGCATAGCTTTACTACCCACTGTTGGGACTCCTACTCCAAACGGTGTGAGGTCTATTTGGGACTTCTTACTGCGAAGATGCCCTGACATGTTGCCAGATCCAGCTCCGTCAACATTTCTAGTGCTACAAGGAGGGCCAAATGACAAGCTGAGTCCTCAAAGTTTGTTTTGAATCTTCCCACATATTTCATGACTAACTGTATAATTTGTCCTCTGAGATGTATTTGTTATGGAAATGAGTTTGAAATCCCAAAGAATCTCTAGAATGACTTGTCACAAAGCACATATGAAGGTGAATTTGGAATAGCCTAGATTAGACACAGATATGTATTTGCGAGTCTCTGTCATAGGTATGAAATCTATGAGGATTACATGACATGCTCATTGTTCACATTCACACTTTGAGAGCACCCATTTCAATGGTGTGTCACACTACCTGATCAATCTATTCACTCTCTTAATCACTTCATTGTAGAGATGGACTATGCTTTCCATCATTTTTAGCATAAAGCACATAACAAAAAAAAATTGGAATTATGGAAAGCTCCTCATGAATCCATATTACAGTTTTGGGAATGCTTTCATAATCTCACATTTCAATTCCTAGAGGATGAAATTGACAAGAAATTTCTTCATGAAAGATTCCACTATCTTCTTCATATATCTGAAAATCCACAAGTGTTACAATCATTCAAACCCATCCCAACATACCTCGGTGATAGAGCTTCCAAATCAAAGATAGAAAAGGTCCTCTCATAAGTGACTATCTGTCCTCATCTCATCAAACAACTCTAGCCCTGTAGTGTGAGGTAGGAGAAGGTGCGTACCCATATTTTGAACTGTCACATGTTGCGAGCCCACCTGCACTTGATTTTTGCATAGATTTGGCTTGCAATAATGTTGGTTGTCACGTGGACTTGTTTCCTCAACTAATTTCCTCGGGTTATATTGATCCTTCTGATTGTACTGTGTTATGTTCTCCCATTCTGTACTCCACACTTGTTTTGCACTAGGATCAATCTGTTAATGGAGTTGGCTTTGAGAAACCATCCTTCATTATCATTTATGATGAGTACGTGTGAGAGTATGAAGAAGAACCCACGGTGAAGGATGACCTCCTTCTATCTACACATCACCTTCTTTTTCCTGACATATTTTGTGAGTTTTCCATTATTAATTTTCCATATGAGAATTCATTCCTGGATGTATCAACTTCTGATAATTCACAGGACACACCAGATGTTGGCCTGTCATTGCATAATGGAGAGGAAATATCTTCCCTTGCAAATCCACTCAATATTTCATCTATTATTTTTGGAAACGCAAAGGGTGAACATTATCTTTTTTCATCAACCCCTCTGTATGATTCATTAGTTCATGAGGATGTCGATGAACTTATCGAATTTTATGATCATAGTTATCACGATCTCTTTACTCCTTTAGTCGATCATGAGGTTGACTTATTCATTATTGATCTTTCCAAGCAACCCATCTTCGATTATCTAGCCGATGATGAAATGGAAACCCTACGAGTTGTCAAGGAACTTCAACATGAGCTTATGGTTATGTCAGGTCCTTGCTTTATTGGGGTGGATTGTACTTTAGATCAGAAATATATTGGAACACCCAAGTCCCATCATCACTCTCTTGTTTACATTAGGGATCAATCTAATTCACAGATGTTACATCGTCCACCATAATCACATGATCACATCACTCATGCATTGGAGGAGTCATACACAATGAGCACTCTTGCTAAGCGAAATTTGTCTTTATTTCTTATGTTTTCTCATTTTTCATGGTCAAAAGAGTGTACATGCTTATTCTCTATGTGCAATGTGTTTCATAAAGATGATAGGGCTGCAAAATGTTTTTCTTGCACTTTTATTCCTCTATTTTCTGTGGAAATTTTAAAACTCAGCGTGTGTTGGCCTTCACTATTATATCTTTCATGTTTTCTAGTTTACAGGCTTACCTTTCTCATGAACCACGCCTTCACCAACATGGGTCAACCAATGCGGCAATGGTTGCATTGGAAATATCACTTTACTAGTTTAGGAGTAGGAGTAGTGTTTTCTCTCATGTTTTTCTTTATTTGCATGCTTGCTTTGTTTGCTTTGTTTGTGTTACTTGTTGGTTTTATTTTCTTTCTTTCTTTTATTTCATTTACTTCTATCCTTTGCTTTCTTGTTTGTTTTCTTATTTTACACCAATAGGTTTAGTTTCACATGAAACCAAGTGTGGCTCTCGAGACAAGCAAGGTGAAGTATAAGAGGAGTTGTACAACTATCAACACTTGGTTATCTATTGTCGTCTATCCTTACAAAGAGCTTTTTGTCTTCATTCAATGATACCCTGATGCAAAATATGTTCTGTTTAGAGCGAATCTTGGTGAAAACACAATACTTGCACTTTTAACTAGTACCACCTACTCTAATCGGTTCCTTTGGGTTAACCCTTGTCAGCTCAATAAAGTAGAGTAAGGTGAGGGGGGAAACCTTAACAAGTATTTTTAGAGGTATATATAAGATAATTCTCTGAAGGGACAACCTCTTCTGCTCTCAATAATTCGAGATACCGCTTCTAACTTCAAAATAAATAACTTCCCATGCACAATTCTTAGAAAAATAAGAAAAATGAAAAATGAAAAAATAAATAAGGCGAAAGAAGAGAAGGGATTCTTATGCAAAGAGGTATTGCAAGTAACTCTGCCAGGGTACTGACCAGGCTCATTGGCAGCAAAGTGATTCTCATGTTCTTGCCTAACTCCACTGGGGTGTTTAGTCAATTTAGTGTCATAAATTTCTTTGCATAAATTATCAACCAAGGCTCGTAAGTTGATGAAGTTTAATTCACTGTATGTGCCAGTTAAACCTTCTTACTTCATTGTTTTGTATTTTATATTGCTTTGGTGGTTTCTGTTCTTTGATTCCTAATGATGTACAATTTGAACTATGAGAAACTAAATCTACATTTCCTATGGGTGAACCAAGAGCTTAAAACTAGTCAAAATCTAAGTTAAAAGAAGGAAAAATATAGCATCTATCCTATCTTATCATCTATCCTAATTCATGAATAATTCTTAGAACTGGAAGGTAAAGTTGTAAGTCGTGTTGGAATAAATACAGAGAATGAAATTAACTGAAGTACTTCTAGTTACTCTAACCTTCAATTTTGAAAGATAATCTCCTTGAGATGGAATTCAAGAAGCTTCTATACTTCATGACCTAGTAAAAACTAAATAAAAACATGCAGAAGGTAATTGATTGGTTTCAACCCTTATGTAAACTGAATGCTCAACCATTTAGTTTAGGATGGATATCAGCTTGAAATGGTGACCAAAATATTCATTAATACAGTGGATTGACAACCTGAACTAAGAAATAAATAACAAAAATAGTGAGCAAGCTAATCAACAGTGCATCCTCATTACTTTCAATATTACCTTGTTTAGAACCAAAGTCCTTTCCTTTATGAAATGGATTGGGGAAGCAAGACTGCACAATTGAATTCTAACATTATGCTACTGACTAAAACTAAAAGAAATCAAAGTACAAGAAATCCTAAGTTATAAACATTGCTAAAAGTAAATGAGGAATTTAAAACTAAATAGAAAGAAGAAAACAAATGAAAAGAAAACCTCCTTCAGTGCAGGGGCCCTCTATAACTGACTAGGTTGAGCTGCTAACTTAATTCAAAATTCTCCTTCATATGATCATTAGTCAACACATGACTTTGTATTATAAAACAATAATAAAAGTCCAAAATTACAGAGCTGATAAGTTTAAACTTAATACGTTAAAAGCATTGAACTCCCTCCAGTTCTGTTCAACTAGTATTTAAAAGAAAATATTCATAACTGTCTTTTGAGGAAACTTAGCCATAGGTGGTCTACATGTATTACAACCAGTCTACGTAAATGTTTGATCAGCTACAGGTGACCTGAATTCGAACAAGGTGGTTGCATAGAACCATTGACACAGGTGGTTGATCCAAGTTAATGCTTCAACATATCTATTGGATTTATTAATTAACCACGAAAGGGTAGACAAAGATTCATATTGTTGCCAGGTTTCATACGTTTGATTCCACCTTTGACTATGGTCTTGAGCTAGATTTTTTATCAATCTGGGCTAGGTGACTAGGATAGGATCCCTGTCGAGACAATTCTAGAGATGCCCATGTGGTCGGTTTCTTCATTTGACACCTGTAACCTATTCAACCATGGAAATAGCTATGGAACACACAGTTAGGTAGAGAATAGCTTGGGTTTTGTAGCTAATTTGCAATAAATTATTTCAAATAGGAAAAACATAAAAGTATAAAATGTCAATAATTTAATGTCCTCCTTGAGACAAAATCTATCATTTATTAGTGATGGGGATTTGTCTATTATGGAAAACAAGAGAAAGAAGTGAGAAAATTTGTCAAGGAGAGAGTAACTCTGAGGTCCAACGTACCCCCACTACAAAATCATTGCATGTCCCCATGCAATTTTGCCAAAAATGTGAACTCTTCTTTTCTATTGCATCTGCTTAGATACCTCTACTAGTACATCTAACTTTCTTCTCTTTCTCCTCTTTGAAGTGATTGCCATCTTGGGTTTTTTCATGAGAAGTTTGTATATAATGTTGATGACCATTTTCTTCAAGTTTCTATTTTTTCTCTTCAACTTCCTATTCTTCTTGTACCATAGCCGTAAGTGCAATATTGTATTATCATGAATGGATTTATCCAATTTTCTTTGTTCCTTCAAGGTTTCATTTTATTTCTTGATATGCCTATTCAATATCTCTAACTCATAGATTTCTTGTTTGAGAGAGTCAATTAGAGGTTCTTGTGGATTGATAGGTTGTTCTAGATTGGCTGAGGATCCTCGATCCATTGAGGCACTTTTCTTTTCCAATGATTCTATGTAATCATAAATTTGTTGTTGTATTGGGTCTATTCCTGGGGATCCTCTTCTAGGGCTACCTTCAAAATACTATTTAGGACAGTTTTGAGAACTGTACATAAATGGAACATTATCAGGAGATGGTATTGGGGTTTCTTCTTCTATATTTATGAACATTGTTCCCTTGATGATACCTTCTTTACCATACCTTGGAGTTTAGAGATTGTTATATGGGAATAGTGTCCACACGGATACTGCTATTCCCACTAAGACGTGTGACTATCTTAGAAACAAACAATCAAAGTCTACTATTTTACCTTTTATGAAAATAGATGAGAGGAGAACCAAGAGGGCCAACCTGAGTCTTGCACTTGATTCCCTCTCCTTCTTGACAGAGTTTTTCTACTCGCTCTTTGTCTGCTCAGCTTCAAAAGGGACCTGTAGAATCATAACAACATACTACTATGCAAGAAACAAGGATCTAAATTCACAAATAATGTAGGATCAGATGTACATTAACCATATACAAGCACATATAAACAAATACACCAGGATATGGAAGGGAACAAGAATAGCTTTATTTAGTTAAAATTAGCAAGAGTATTACAACCATGAGCAGCTCTGACCTAGCATCATCCTCCAGCTAAGAAGCCCTTCTTTCATCTCAAGCAAAGCAAAATCACCCAACACTGTGAATGTACACAAGAAAGCTGACAACACTTCTCTATAGATTACAAAATTCCAGCCTCTGAATCTCTGTGATGAGGGATCCATATATAGATGATTAAAGAGAGGTGAGTCATCTTTTGGGATCTTGATTGGTGTCTTCTCTTTGATAGTTATTGCTTCCACTTGGAGAATGAAGATCTCTTACTCATCCCTGGTCGAAAATGGAGTGGCAAGTGTTAGAGGGGAAGCTTCTGGAAGATTCCATAATCTTCCACCTCGCATTTTGGTCCTTGCCATTTGTTCATTCCCGACCATTGCACCCTACAAAAGAGAAAAAAAGTACACATCGCACCCTGTTCATTGGGAAGGTGATATGCATCGCACCCCCTGCATGGATCTTTCAGTATGGTCCAGTTTTGACCATTTATGAGCAGTTTTCAGTGGAGAACTTCTGGGAGATGATGTAATCAATTGACCTTGTTCCTTTAGGTAGTGAGGCAACCATTTTAGGGATTTAAAAGCCCTCAGTTTATGGACATTTGTGATTGGGGTTGAAGTGCCCAAAAATGTCTATAACAATTGCCCCCTAAAGCATGAGGTCGTTAATCGTTTTTGATGTCGGGTGAAATGCTTTACTATGAGGATCTGAAGTTTTTCTGAGCTGGGAGGTGACCTGTAATAAGATACAATACAATACATTATATGACAACATTTTCTCATGATCTAGCTGAGGTGGGCATTCCCATGCTCAGCTTTATAGACTCATTTTCATGTACATAGGAGAGACGACCGTCTGTGTGACAGACTGATGATATGGAAACACCATCCTTTGATTTGGATGATCATCTATTTGGCAATGATGTACACTGGATGTTTTTATATTCCTGAATATATCACAGCCCAGATGGATGAAACTAGATCCGGGGTCTTGAAACTTAGCCAATGTTCACTCGGAGTACAAGTTGATACATGTGAAAAACGTTTTTGGAGTCGAACATGGAAGGACATTGCTTGATTACCAGCCAATGATGTAAGATGTTAACAGGCACGAGAGGAATCACCAATAATGACAATCACACTCAAGGTACTACATTACAATCTACGTGGTGTGAAAAAGGGACTTGGTGTCGAACACCACGCAAAATCTCTCGGTCAAAGGTCATTGATGTAAACCTGTTGCCGAAAGTGAGAAACTTGTCGTTGAGGCATGCAAGCTTCAAACTACTGAAAGGGTTGTTCCTAAGTCAACTTCTTGGATAATGAAAGTGACCTGTCGCAGGAGGGCCTTAATGAATTCCACATCAACGACACGGAATGAAGCAAATGATTTTGGAGGTGAAAACAAACTGACGATATGAGGGTTCAGGGTGGCGGTCATGAAGGAATGAAGCATGAATGAATTGCAGTGGGTGAGACTCAGGTGAATTGTCTGAATGACTTCTCTTGAACATATCATAAATAATGATGATGGACTGGTAGTGTTAACCCCAAAGATGAATGATGTGAACCAATGGTGAGGACGAGTGGACGGAACAACCCAACCCGGCATGGATGCGGAAGGAAAGTGTCATGTTCAAGAGCGACTTGCTACCAATAAAGTTTCTTCTTGTTTTCTTCCCAATTTTCCCCAGTCATTGCTGACCAGTACCTCTTTATTTTTGTCAAGCTTGAGGAGGATAACATATGCTTTCTCTATAATCCGCCCTTCAAGCGAACCTATCACTATATTTTAGCGAGCCTAGCGACAATGAAACTCATTCTCGTCCTGTTGGATGAGCTTGTCGCTATTTAGTTTAACGAGTTTAACGACAAAGATAACTCGGTCTCTTTCAATTTTAGAGAGTTTGAATGAAATAGAAAGAAGACTCTGAAGATTCTTTTTCATTGTATAATCCCTTAAGTCCGAAAGAGCGTAAAATAATACAAAAGGGATGAATTTTCGATAGTTTTAATGAGCCGAACAAGACAAGCGCTCGATCTTTTTGTGTAATAATCCCTCAGGTCCAAAAAGATTAAAATATAGAGGAGGGATAGCACTTCTAATTCCTTTTAATGAGCCGGAGAGGCCAATCTCTTGACAATCTTTTCATATTTTACGAGTCAGGTGAAAATAGCTTAAAGAAGACTCGTCTTCGAGGAACGAGTGATGGTTTCAGGTAGCAGCTGATTCCAGGTAAGGTTTGGAATTTTCAAATCATGGTAGTGTTACAAGGATGGCTAGCAGAGTCACTCTTCGCAGATGTTCCTCGAGGGGGTAAACAATCATATGGGGGTGAATGATTAGCTAAGACAGAGTGGAGGTGATGGTGAGAACAGGACCAAGGCTCAAAAGCTGGCGATAAGACATTCATGATGGTTATTTACCCGTTCATTTTTTAATAAGCTTAAACGCGGGGAGAAACACTTGCTCATGACTTATGTTTTTTTTTTAATGAGCATGAACTACGCGTTAAAACTGCTCGTGGAGAGTTTATTTTTTAACGAGCTTGAACTCTGTGACAACATTACTCGCTAGTCATATGATGAAAATGTCTCATTTCGAGATGCTATTTTGAAGTGGCTTACATCTCTAAAGCTTTGCCACAAATCCTCTCTCTATCAAAGTTAGGAAATGACTAGCCTTATGGGTTTAAAGGGATAGAGTTCCTATAACTTTAAAAAATAAATAGCCGCTCTTCACTTGCATACAAAAAGGTTTGCATGCCCCCAATTATAGTGGAGTAGAGTTTCCAGGTTACCCCTCAGTTTGCGGACAAAACATTTGTTTTATCGGGAAAGGCCTACCTTCTAACTGAGGTATCTTATCTGGTCTAATTCCCTTTTCCTGTGAGGAAGGGTTCACTAGACTAGTCATATATCCTTTGCCGAAACCTACCTATACCCAGAGTTTTTCTGCCGAAGCAGACTAGGTGCATGCCCCCTGAGTTTTAGTCACATATTCCTGAATCACTCGCGCTCATCGGGTGGACGGACTGGAGACCGATGAGACATTTCTTGCGTGAAAAGGCCATTCAGGGATGGCATTTGACTATTTGCGATGTGTGAACCCGAGAATGACAGTTGGTCTACGAGCTTGACCATTCTGCCTTCGTGCAGAAAACACATTACTCTAACGAGTGAGGAGACAACGGCTTCCATGCAATAAATATTGTCGCGTCCAAGGAGTAGATTGTAATCTAAAGGTCCTTGAACTACCATAACATTCATGTGAAAAGTTTTCCTTCTCAAATTAATGGGCACATTTGGAAGGATCCCTAAAGGTTGATTGGTTCCTTTGTCGAAGCCTGTTAGATTTCTCATTTCAGGCAAAAGCGGTGGTGAACCAAGCTCTTTCCAAGCAGTTGAGGAAAGAATACTCACAGAAGCCCCTTCATCGATGATGGTACCAACCATGACCATTCTGTAAGCTTGTACAATAATTCTGAATGGTACACTGGCTGGTAAACAGGGTCTACCTAGTAGGTTCCAGTCGAAGGAAACCATTAGGTTGCTTGGTGGTGGGACCGAATAAACAGTCGGGTAGGACTCTGATGAACTTCCTTCCTGCGGTAAAGGAATGGGAGGACTGCCCCCAAGCTCATCTGAGTTAGTTTTGATGAAAAGAATTTGAACGGTGTCGTTCTCTTTCTCTTCAGTGACGATATCATTCGAGGATGAACATTCTGAAGGCAATACCAGGTCAACTGCCGTATCGACCCTTTGACTTTCATTTGGTATGGATTATGAAGGTTCATTTTCAACGATAGGTGTTGTTATCACCAAAATAGGTCCCTGATAGGCTGCTGATCAAACTATCTTAGTGTAACTATTTCAAACCTACTTTAGGCTGAGGCTTAGCCTCCTCAACCTGAGAGGGCTCTCTCTAAATGGGTTAATGATTTTGATTATAGATAAGATGGCTAACTCTTGTAGAACAACTGTGAAAAATATGAATGGTGGAAACACATTAAAAACTATCCATTGGGCTTATGGAGTCAACAAAATCTCAATATAACAATAAACTCAACCTTACATAGAAGTCAGGGCATTCAACATTTAAACATCCATAACATAAAACTCATATAGGACCACACAGTTTATGAATGTATACAGGAAGTCAGAGCACATTCAGTGAATTCTGAGTGATTACACATCCATACCACTACAAGAATTAGGAAAAGGACAACATAAACATCACATATTATGAACATAAAGATCCCTCATGAATCCTGAGAAGTAAAGCCAAACTTGTATTACTGAAACAGAGTTTTACATAATCCAAATACCAGTCTTTTCATAAAATTTCCAACCCTTTGCTAATTCGACCTCTTGCTCTATATAAATCATTTACAATTAAGATTCCATCATCCATCATCAACAGAATTCGAATTTTCCGTCAGTGACACCTATTCTAACCATAAAACAAACCATTAATTAGAACTAGCTGTTAACTAGGAGTGCTAGTGACCTAATACAACTAGGAGTGTAACTCCTTATCATGATTACAACAATCTTATCTAAGCATTTAAAGCACTATTTGACAACTTTCAACCTCAATAAGTCTAATTTGATGAAGCCTCTCACATGGTCATCTGACTGCTGAAGACAAACCCTAGAAATTAGGGAACATGTTTCCCTGTTTTTAGGTTTAGGATCCCTGAAAATGGCACGTGGGACAGAGCATTTATCTCCTCAACCATGACACATTTTTCGAAACTGAAGGACACTTTTGTATTCCAGGATGTCTAGAACAAAAACTTCTCTTGGTTTTTTAAAATACTTCTCCAGCTGTCCAGACTCGATCCTTGATGTTCCTAGAAACTAGGAGACTGTCCCTTGCTCTCTTATGGCTGAAAAATGGGTCTTGGGACAGAGATCATAACTTCTCACAAAAAACGTATTTAGAAAAACTAAAGGAGGCTTTGGTGAACCAATCCATACTGAACAAAACCTCTCTTGGTTTTTTGAAAAACCTTCCCTACCTCCCAGAATGTGTCTTTGAAAAACAGGTGTAAAACAGAGAAATATGCATGTGAAAAACTGCACCTACAGCAGTTTCGTAACGCAACTTTGGTCCATCATTTCTCCCAGATCATAATGGATTTGAAGAAAGTGGAAGAGGTTTTTATACTTCCGTATCTTAGGAATGAAAACCTCTTTCACTTTTCAGAGACGAGTTTTCCACTGCTCAGGAAAGCTTCTGGAAGTTAACTAGTAAAATCAGTTTTTTCTGCTAAAACAGGCTGCTACAGGGGTTTCGTAGCGCAAAATAGGATTTTTACACTGTCTGCACTACAAAAACGTGGATTCGTAGATAGTTTTAAAATTTCTCCAAAATCATGTGAGATATGACTTCTAAACACATGGTGAGGCTTCTAGGACATGGCATGAGGCTATCAAACTTTATTTGAAGATGGACATGAGACTCTAACCCTATGACTTAGACTCTAAAACATAAAAATGACTTGAACATGGCTTGACCATGACTTGACCATGACTGATACAAGAATTGAGAAACCATGTAATTTGTCCAAATTTTTTTAAGGAAGTTTTACAGTGATAACAGTGGCTCCACTTGGGATAGTGTGCCCTTATGGTACACTAAGAACCTGTAGCTCGAGTGCCGCTATCCATCCTCTAGAAGAAAACTTTGAATTTCTGCCCAATTTGCTCCTCAAGCCTTTAGTGATTGTTGAACGAATAATTCCAACTGCACCTACTGAAACAGATGCTCAGTCAACCTACTCTGAGCTTATTTGCATTGTTCTACCTACCTACCCTATCAATTTCAAACTTCTTTCAGCTTAGTCAATGTGAAATTTCCAATGTAGCCAATCATCCGTCTTATCTGATATTTGAGTTTTTTTACTGCATTGGAGTTCAGAGCCACTATGATATTGTCATGACCACTGCCACTGAAATTGCCTCTGATCTTCATAGAAAAACTGAAACACTGGAGAGTAAAACTCTTCCATGTATTTAGCTATAGGATCCCAGAATACATGATCAGCTTGATGATTCTTGTAACTTTCTGGTTGTGCAAACTGATCTTCAACAATAGTGTACTCTTCCTCAATTGTAAAAGAGAAAGGAAGCAACACTCTCTCCTTGTGTTCTGACATAAAAACCTTTTGAAAAGAATGATCATCATAACAGTCTTCATTTTCAGGCCACTGATTCTCAACCACACTAGGCCCCTTTGATGTGCTATCCAACTGCCTTTTTGCATGATGCCCACAAACAATGTATTTTTCTTCATTATAAAGATCATAATGGATTTGAAGAAAGTGGAAGAGGTTTTTGTACTTCAGTATCTTAGGAATGAAAACCTCTTTCACTTTTCAGAGAGGAGTTTTCCACTGCTCAGGAAAGCTTCTAGAAGTTAACTAGTAAAATCAGTTTTTCTGCTAAAACAGGCTGCTACAGGGGTTTTGTAACGCAAAATAGGATTTTTACACTATCTACGCTACGAAAACATGGATTCGTAGATAGTTTTAAAATTTCTCCAAAATCATGTGAGATATGACTTCTAAACACATGGTGAGGCTTCTAGGACATGGCATGAGGCTATCAAACTTTATTTGAAGATGGACATGAGACTCTAACCCTATGACTTAGACTCTAAAACATAAAAATGACTTGAACATGGCTTGACCATGACTTGACCATGACTGATACAAGAATTGAGAAACCATGTAAGTTTTCCAAATTTTTTTAAGGAAGTTTTACAGTGATAACAGGTGCTTCGGCTGACCACAAGGATGGGCCAGCCGGATTTTCAACTGGTGGAGGACTCAGGAAGAGTTTTTGATATCCAGGAGGAAGTCGTAACGGTGTAACCATACGATTATCTAAAACTCTTTCAGCCTCTTCAAGGAAGGGACAATGGTGGACAACGTGATCGCCTTCACACAACTTACAAGGAATTCTAGGATTCCTTCTTTGTCCATGTGCTTCACTTTCACTGGTCGACGGTGAGCATTCAACATGATCGCCAGAGGTTGATGCTACCGGGTGGTGCAAATGAGGAGACCGGTCCCTTAAGATCCGAGGGGTGCAGGGACAATATCAGTGATAGTGGTCTCCATCGAAAATGACGCAAGGAGATTTAGGTTTTGACTGTGTGGTGTGTGGATTTTTGCTAGACGATGCTTGGTTGTTCCCTTTCGATTTTGGTTCCTTTTTCTTCTTTTCCTTTTTCTCTTTATGCTTCTTCTTCTTCTCATTTAATTGAATTTTAGCTTTATCGGTCCGGTCAAGCGAAGAGGGAGGAGGAGAAGGAGAATCAGATGAAGTAGAAGGTTGGGAAGAAACTCTAGTGTCGTCTAGTTGCTGGTTAGACTGTTCAGGAATTGTGGGATTTTGAATGATAGAGGTAGAGAAGAGGCATACTAGAAAACTAATTATCAATCCTGGAAGTGACAAAGTGGCCATATGGGGTGGACCAACATCTCCCCAAGATAGGAAGGGACTAGGATTTCCTTCACGGGGAAATCCTTGGTTGGTAGACTCCATTTTCTCAACCTGAAGATCAATGGGGGAATTTGTGACATTATTCCGATTTAAAATAAATTTTTAGAGGCTTGGACACAACTTGTTTTCTCAATTTTAAAGAGTCGAGAAAAAAAAAAAGATGACTCTATTCGCCTTCACTTTTTATTGAGCTTGAAGTGATAAGCGCTTAGAGGACCTTTTCTGTTAAGGAGTCTGAAAAGGAGCAAAATGGACTTCTCTGGAGATCTAGGTAGAGAGTATTACCAAACCAATCGTAAAAATATAGAATACTTTTTACGGTACAGCTTCCTAAGGATAAAGGATGCAGCCTATAGTGGTCTCCCAATATACACGCGACGGTATGTGGGAGCACAAGTCCGTATTGGCACTTATCATCTCAGAGTGGAGGAATCACCCAACCAGCACCGAAAGCAACAGTTACCAGGCTTTACGACACTGGAATACGTCTCTAGCCTAGACATCTAGATGTTGCGTTAAGTTCGAAAGCGCTGTTAGATTCATTGAGATTTATTTTAAGTTCATCTTGATTAGCAGTTTGCCTTTCAGGTTCACCACGTGATGTATGTATAATCCTAAATGCAGTCTAAGATGATAAATAGATGTTTTATCTTCTTTCAGCAATGAAAATCCTAGCTGTTAGGATATTCCAACACATAGGAAATAGTTAAGTTCAACTTGGTCTAGTATAGAGTTAGGTATAGAGTTAGGTATAGAGTTAGGTAAAGTGTGTTTCTTTAACGTTGTACATTTTGTAA
>APFE030199586.1:0-73408 GCA_000404065.3 Pinus taeda
ATCTATGCAATTTTAAGAAGAGGAAGGCCAGGGTTTTGCAGACATCATTGTGGATTCTTGTGGATTGTTGTGCTGATGGTGTGTTCTCTACATGTTCTTGTAAGTTTGTTTATGTATCCCACATCTCTCTTTTGCTTCTATTTGGACAGATGAAGTGGTAAAGTTTGAATACATGCTTTGACATGCTCAGCTTTTTAGTTTGTTCAAAAATTATGTTTTCTACTGTTTAGAGAGGACTCAAATGATTGTTTGCCCTCTCTAGCTCCTTCTCTATCATCCCTGATCATCCATCTCAGATTAAGGCATCAGCACTCACTCCTACCTTGCCCCAAAGATCCCCCTGCAAAAACTGTGCTCAATCCCCACCCCCTGAATTGCACTCCCTCCAATTGCCACCAAAAAACCCAAAAATCTTTAAATCAAACCCCCCTTATCAATTTACTAGCCTAATATCTTTGATCCTAATTGGTCAGCTTATCATATTGAAAGATCTACCGAATCTGACCCGAGAGAGCCTTCTCATACCTCGTAGGGCTAGCTACGAGGTGAAATAGTTTGATGTAGCCTTGAGAGTTTGTCTATCTCAGCCTAGGTGAATTCCAAGCGCTAACAGTACAATCAAAGCAACTAAGTCAACTTATCAAAGTTTAGATGTCAAATCAGAACCAATATCAAGATCATCATATTATCAAAGTATCAAATTCTTTAGACCACGTGATAGGTAGAGCTCTCATCAAGTCATGACTTCATCTATTATCATGCCAACAAGTTTTCTTAAGAAATATCAATCCAAATTTCATTAAGTTATCCTCATGATCGTAATATAAGTCACTAGATGAAAATGCATACATCAAGTATAAGAGATGAAGGTTCCATCCATTCATGGATATAACTTCATATTGAATCACAACTATCAATACTTCAACCAATCTTCTAATAATGAGGAGGCCAATACAAAACCATTATCAAATAATAATATTAGTCATTGGAAGTTCATATATCATTCTCATTAAGGAAAATCGTCAATTGTCAAATCAAATCATTAGTCATCAAGTCAAATCCCAAATTTTCTATCATAGAGAGATATTTAGTCTAGTACATATCTCAACATGAAGTCAAAGTTCTAATTCATTATCAAGCATCATGTCAAAACTCCAAACATTGCTCATCTATATTAATTAGCCAAATCATTTCAAACTCTTTTAGCATAAACTTTAAACATAATGAACTATCTGTATGCATGTCCCCGTCACCTACAAACACAAGTTAACTATATATATTCATATTATAGAAAACATTCAAAATTTCTAACTCTCATACCTCCCTGATGTCTGCTCCACATCTGTAGGATTGACATCCTTCAGGTGATCATCTGATTTCATGCAAAAAACTTCATTTTTGTGTCCATCAGACATAGTCGCACCCATAGGTCTCCCCTGAAACTAGTTGGGAGACTACATTGGCATCCTTAACGTTACTTTTGTGTGGCTGAAAGGCTACAGTCTCACATGTGAACCTAATTCCATGTGACTGAGGCTTAGATCAAGGGAAAACTCTCTCTTCTCAAATCAGAAATTTGTTGAGATCAACAATGTTATATATTTGTCTATTCATGCCCATAAATCATACTTCAAAAATAAAGAATATACATATAATTTAAATGACAATAGGAGAAGATATATTATGGAGAGATTCTCCCTTTGAATGAGAATCCACTTCAGTCATATTCATTCATGCCATTAACTTGTCTATAATACTATCATGCATCAACAAATCTATTAGATCATAAAGTCATACTATATCCACATATTCATCATGGTAATATATGTTAGCATCAACTACTTCACCATGACATCATGACATCAATATTTCATCAACAGTTAGTGTCAAATAGCTAATAGGAACATACTTCAAGAGTCTCGATCACAACATTAATTCTTTGTCACGTAACTCAATTCATCAAGTCAGGGAATTCAATTCTACCATATTCCACAAACACTAAGCACTAAAACATAACCATGGTCAACAAAACATCATGGACATCAATCTTATCGTTACATTTCTATCATCATGGCTAGCATGCTTTTCACAAACAATATCAATAGTACCAAGTTACCATCTACTAGAATCAAGGTGCTAGCTTTCTAAGGAATCAAGATATCCAAAGATGATAGATGATAAAGTGTACCAATATATCAAAGATTAATATTAAGTAGACTTATAGAATCAAGAAGTTCGTCATGATCAAGAAGTAAGATACTTTTTCAATACCAAACACACCATTTCATCATAAGAATCATGAATTCAAATCACTGAACCATTTGAGAAGGAGGCATTCTCATCATACCTTAGGGATTACCTTGCCATAACATTGAAAAAATATACCTGTGCATCATTTTATTTGACATAGGAATCATGTAGGACTTTGTCATATTTTCATCAGGTGCCTCCTTATCTTTTCCAAATCTAGCTTTTCTTTCTTGCATCTCAAATGATCCTCAAGAAGGATCCTCTTATTACCTCTCATCAAGGAGGTAAGAAACATCCAAATACTCAAAAATACATGCAGGAAGTATAAGTAATGATCAAAAAAATAATCAGATCTATAATTCTAAACAAAAGTAAAAACATAATAGAGCATCATAAATCAAGAGATACTTATCTTCAATGAGAGGTGATCCTCTCCCTCTTGAACCGACATTCAAGAACCTCCATTGTCCATTGTCCATATAATAATGTTGCCTCCAATATTTCAACCAACTTTATCAACAACCAGGCCTACTAGAGACTATCCCATCTAAGGCATCATCAAATTTGTCACAAGTGCTTGAGAATCTACAAATTCACCATCCTTGCTTTCATATCTCATAACTTTTCCATAAACCAGGGTTTCTCCCAAACCCTAACCTCATAATACCCATCAAACCCTAACACACAAATTCCCTAAGGTTTTCTTCAAACCCTAGAATTATTTTAGGTCTCCTCCGTCTTCTCTTCCTTACATCAAAGATGTCTCCATGGGGGTGATATCCATGACTTTTCTTCAACCCAACTATGATACCATGTTAATTTTTCACAGGGATATATTGTTCTTTGCTTTGATAATTGCATTTCTTCGTTAACACATTAAGTTCACCCCAAAAAATCATAACATTATTCATATTTACATAATTATTCATCATCATATGCAATTATGTAGAAATAACAATATCATCATCATCAATGCAACAGAACATAAAGGAACAATAAAAGAAAATCATTCACACATAGAGGCACTAGGATTGATCGGAGACTAGGGAAAAACCCACTATGGGGAACCCTTGCAAATTCTTCTTCATAGATTGTCATCAAATAATTCAGAAAAAGAGAATACAATGATCCATATCTTCATCTATGAAACTAACCACCAGAACAACTACAACATCCATGAAATGAACCCAAAAATGTATATGCTCAAAACTCTGATTCTGAAGACTGTAATGACATGTCACTGTTTGCAATCAACTTTCGAACCCTACGATCACTGAGTGAAATCTTTGGAAGGCTGAGATTTCATCTTTAAGGTATTGGTTGAAGAAAGGATAAGTCATGCAAGCAACTAGGGTACAATCTGGACTAGGGAAACCCTAAAACCCCAGTCACATGGATGGAGAGTTGTCCATGCAACTAGAAGGCTTTAGTCACACAGATGAGCTTCTATGAAAGCAACCACAATCAAATCCTTCTTATTTTGTTCCTGCGACTTCGGCCAAAAACCCTAAATAAGATATGTGAGCTTTGGACCCTGCAATTTCACCTCAGAGTGAACCTGATCCTCCGCAAATGAGCCTCAGACTTGTGCGAGCCAAAAAAAGATATAAGAGTGTCTCATTTTTGTTTCCAAATGAGGTAGAGGGCACTTGTATTTATAGCCTTTCAAGGTGGTCCACTTTGCTTTAGGTCCGACCTTATCAAATGTGCACATGTGGTCTTTTCTTCATAAGTACAGTTTCCCTTATCCGATTTGAGTTATCTTTAGGTCAATTTTGGTCCTCTTGAAAAGAGGAATTCAATGAAATCATTATCTCTATTGGGTGAGATGTGAAATTTGACTGCATTTTCATATTTTTAACAAATCTCAAGATAACAATCTATACTCAAAATGTTGTAAGGAAACCATTCAGAAGATTGTAGAGAAAGTCCAAGCAGAGACAGAGTAGTGGTCTCAAGAGTAAGAGATATTGCATCATGTTCATGAATAAATGGAAGGTATGCAAAAATAAAGATACTTTTTGGGAGATCATGACCTTCATGTTGATGAGAAGGTGGCAACCTTGCATGTAATGGTATATTTTCTTCCAATTAGTTTACTCTAAATTGTTTATCCAAAGATTTGTCTTCATATTCACCTTTCAATAATAATATCCAAAATAAGTCTTCCCTTTGGATATCCTCATCTAGTTACCATGGTTGTATTTTAAATTTTTGATATCATAGCTCATGTGAGACCTTTGAGAGCCTATTTATTAGTGGCCCCATAATATTCACTTTACCCCATTCCTTGTGCAATTTTAACTGAAATCATTTCACAATAATGACCTTTTGTTATTATTGTTTCTGGAAAAACATATGCAATATTGGAGAAGAAAGACATGCTTTTCTGATCATCGCAAAGTTTCAATCACGGGCTACTTGGCTCAAAAACGAAATTGAACTAATGAGACATAGACATGTCATTGCGAAAACTAGATGTCTTGATGACTGCAATGGACACACAAGAGATTTGTCATCTTCAAATCCAATAAGGAGCTCAATTCATCTTATAAGCTATAAAGATCTAGAGAGTTTGAATCATCGTGAGGCTGAGAATAGTAGGAGAAAGATCGAAGACCTATGCTCAAATTCAAAGGTCTTGTAACACATTTCAGAGATATGAAAATGATAAGGTCAATACAATAGGTCAATACCATGGTAAAGGCCCTTCGTATTTGGAATACCATGGTACAGAATATGTATGCACATTTTCTTCTTCATACCTACATGTGTACGCAGATTTTATTCATAGAACCTATGTATACTCTACTTTGCTTCACCAAACCTGAGTATGTACACAGCTTTGCTTCACCAAACCTATGTAAAATTCTTCAAACTTCATCTTTATCATTCCTATGTCTTTGAATTAATATTCCTTCTCTATCACATCTATGTTGACCTGAATACTCATCTAGATACCATCATGTTGAGATCTTTATCATGTAGGTCCCCATCAAAAGACAACTCATCAAGTAGGTTTTCATCAAGGAAAACACATTAGTCATAATTCCAACACTAATCAACCCATCCTATTACCTGTTGATCTTCCCAACAATGACCCTAAATAGTCATGTGGTAGAACACTTGCATCATAATCTGAGCTTCGAAGAGATACCCAACTTATTAAGAAGTAAGGATCACATGCCTCCAAGCCTCCTCAACCCATTAGCCAGAGGGGAGGGGCAATCCCAACAAGCCCTTCTTGTGGGTATGATGCTAACTGGGGTATACTCTGTAAGGACCTAGATAAGGTAAGCTACTACTCCAGCTCTATGGGTAACAGATAGGGAAGATACCTTATTTTCTAGAGTTCCCTCAACCCCAAGATTCCTTTATCTCAATTCCAGACCATGGGAGCTCAGACAATGGAGGAAGATTTGGCTCAGTGTTCTCAATTAATCATGCTCTCTATATATTAGAAACATATCATCATGCTCATATCTGGTAATCATCACACCTCAATAACAATTGTCTTTTGTTCATATAGGAAATCAAATAAAGTATCATATTAGAACATAAACAATTCAATATATATCACAAAAGGATACCATATTCATCCTCCCTCTCAAGAAGGTTCCAACCACACGCTTGAGATTGTTTCGTATAGCAACATTGACTCAATATATGAAGGTATCTCAGTCCCATCTATGTGTGAGATTATCTACCAATCGGATCCCACTCTTTCTCATTACAATGTATCCATCTCATATCCAGATCATCCTCAGACATCTCTCTAAGGAGCTTCTCCATCCTACCTCACAGGTAGCATGCTAGCAAAATCGTACTCAACGTTGGTCATTTTATGGACCTCTCATCAAAGAATTCATGAGAGATATCATACTAAGGCAGCGTCTAAATGTGCTTGTCTAATCAATAATGATCCTAATCATCATTAGTACAGTCAAGTAGTCACATACCACAGGAGGATCATCCCACGGAAGTAATTTTAAGGATGCTAGGTAACAACTCAATGTGAATGAAGCGAATCAATCATGAATCGACTCTGGTTCTACATCATGTATAAATACGGATGGATGTTCAAAATAGAACATCAATGCTTCAATCAATTGTCGGTTTCCAAGTCAGTTTAACAATATCTTCACAACTTCTTGAATTCAATCGGAGTGTCCAAGGATTTACATTTCCACTTTCCAATACTTCTTCAATAGCTTCGCAATATATATTTTCTTTTCCCAACTTCATAAATCAATTCATCATGCTATGGTTCATTATTTCGAGCTTCATAATCCATCTCCCTCTTACTTGGATCATCGGAGGCTCATCCCCTGTCAAGAGTAGACCATCAGTATATAAAACCAAATTCAAAATCAAACCCATACCCTAGAACACTTCTAAAGTAGAGGATTGAATCAACACATCATCTTGGCTTCACCAGATAACTGTCAATGCAGACATATATGGATCAAGGATCTTGCTTCATAGAGTGTTTTCTGCAAACAAAATACTTTTCCAAACCAATATGCTTAGACTCACAATATTGTACAATCAAAGCAACTAAGTCGACTTATCAAAGTTTAGATGTCAAATCAGAACCAATATCAATATCATCATATTATCACAGTATCAGATTCTTTAGACCACATGACAGGTAGAGCTCTCATCAAGTGATGACTTCATCTATTAGCATGCCAACAAGTTTTCTTAAGAAATATCAATCCAAATTTCATTAAGTCATCCTCATGATCATAATATAAGTCACTAGATGGAAATGCATACATCAAGTATAAGAGATGAAGGTTCCATCCATTCATGGAGATAACTTCATATTGAATCAAAACTATCAATACTTCAACCAATCTGCTAATAATGAGGAGGCCAATACAAAACCATTATTGAATACTAATATTAGTCATTGGGAGTTCATATATCATTCTCATCAAGGCAAATAGTCAATTGTCAAATCAAATCATTAGTCATCAAGTCAAATCCCAAATTTTCTATCATAGAGAGATCTATAGTCCAGTACATATCTCAACATCAAGTCAAAGTTCTAATTCATTATCAAGCATCATGTCAAAACTCCAAACATTGCTCATCTATATTAATTAGCCAAATCATTTCAAACTCTTGTAGCACAAACTTTAAACATAATGAACTATCTGTATGAATGTCCCCATCACTTGCAAACACAAGTTAACTATATATATATTCATATTATAGAAAACATTCAAAATTTCTAACTCGCATATCTCCCTAATGTTTGCTCCACATCTATAGGACTGACATCCTTCAGGTGATCATCTGATTTCATGCACAAAACTTCATTTTTGTGTTCATCAGACATAGTCGCACCCATAGGTCTTCCCTGCAAGCGGTTGGGAGACTACAGTGGCATCCTTGACCTTAATTTTGTGTGGATGAAAGGCTACAGTCTCACATATGAACCTAATTCCATGTGACAGAGGCTTAGATCAAGGGAAAACTCTCTCTTCTCAAATTAGAACTTTGCTGAGATCAACAATGTTATATATTTGTCTATTCATGCCCATAAATCATACTTCAAAAATAAAGAATATACATATAATTTAAATGACAATAGGAGAAGAGATTTTATGGAGAGACTCTCCCTTTGAATGGGAATCCACTTCAATCATCTTCATTCATACCATTAACTTGTCTATAATACTATCATGCATCAACAAATCTGTTAGATCATAAAGTCAGACTATATCCACATATTCATTGTGATCATATATGTTAGCATCAACTGCTTCACCATGACATCATGACATCAATCTTTCATCAACGGTTAGTGTCAAATAGCTAATAGGAGCATACTTGAAGAGTCTCTATCACAACATTAATTCTTTATCACGTAATTCAATTCATCAAGTCAGGGAAATCGATTCTACCATATTCCACAATCACTAAGTACATCAAAACATAACCATGGTCAACAAAACATCATGGATATCAATCTTATCGTTGCATTTCTATCATCATGGTTACCATGCTTTTCACAAATAATATCAATAGTACCAAGTTACCATCTACTAGAATCAAGGTGCTAGCTTTCTAAGGAATCAAGATATCCAAAGATGATAGATGATAAAGTGTACCAATATATCAAAGATTAATATTAAGTAGACTTATAGAATCAATAAGTTCATCATGATCAAGAAGTAAGATTCTTTTTCAATACCAAGCACACCATTTCATCATAAGAATCATGAATTCAAATCACTTTCATATGCATGCATGAACCATTTGAGAAGGAGGCATTCTCATCATACCTTAGGGATTACCTTGCCATAACATTGAAACAATATACCTGTGCATCATTTTATTTGACATAGGAATCATGTAGGGCTTAGTCATATTTTCATCAGGTGCCTCATTATCTTTCCCAACTCTAGCTTTTCTTTCTTGCATCTCAAATGATCCTCAAGAAGGATCCTCTTATTACCTCTCATCAAGGAGGTTATAAACATCCAAATACTCAAAAATACATGTAGGAAGTATAAGTGATGATAAAAAAATAATGAGATCTATAATTCTAAACAAAAGTAAAGACATAATAGAGCATCATAAACCAAGAGATACTTATCTTCAACAAGAGGTGATCCTCTACCTCTTGAACCAACATTCAAGAGCCTCCATTGTCCATTGTCTATATAAGAATGTTGCCTCCAATATTTCAACCAAATTTATCAACAATTAGGCCTACTAGAGACTATCCCATCTAGGGCATCATCAAATCTATCACAAGTGCTTGAGAATCTACACATTCACCATCCTTGATTTCATATCTCATATCTTTTCCATAAACCAGGGTTTCTCTCAAACCCTAAGCTCATAATACCCATCAAACCTTAACACATAAATTGCCTAAATTTTTCTCCAAACCCTAGAATTATTTTAGGTCTCCTCCATCTTCTCTTCCTTCCATCAAAGATGTCTCCATGGGGGTGATATCCATGACTTTTCTTCAACCCAACTATGATACCATGTTAATTTTTCACAGGGATATATTGTTCTTTGCTTTGGTAATTGCCTTTCTTCATTAACACATTAAGTTCACACCAAAAAATCATAACATTATTCAGATTTACATCATTATTCATCATCATATGCAATTATGTAGAAAGAACAATATCATCATCATCAATGCAACAAAACATAAAGGAACAATAGAAAAAAATCATTCACACATAGGGACACTAGGATTGATCGGAGACTAGGGAAAAACGCACTATGGGGAAACCCTTGCAAATTCTTCTTTGTAGATTGTAATCAAATAATTCAGAAAAAGAGAATACAATGATCCATATCTTCATCTATGAAACTAACCACCAAAACAACTACAACATCCATGAAATGAACCCCAAAATGTATATGCTCAAAACTCTGATTTTGAAGACTGTAATGACATGTCATTGTTTGCAATCAACTATCGAACCCTACAATCACTGAGTGAAATCTTTGGAAGGCTAAGATTTCATCTTTAAGGTATTGGTTGCAGAAAGGATATGTCATGCGAGCAACTAGGGTACGAACTGGACTATGGAAACCCTAAAACCCCAATCACATGGATGGAGAGTTGTCCATGCAACTAGAAGGCTTTAGTCACACATATGAGCTTTTGTGAAAGCAACCACAATCAAATCCTTCTTATTTTGTGCCTCCAACTTGGGCCAAAAACCCTAAATTAGAGATGCGAGCTTTGGACCCTGCAATTTCACCTCAGAGTGAACCTGATCCTCCACAAACGAGCCTCAGACTTGTGCGAGCCAAAAAAAGATATAAGAGTGTCTCATTTTTGTTTCCAAATGAGGTAGAGGGCACTTATATTTATAGCCTTTCAAGGTGGTCCACTTTGCTTTAGGTCCGACCTTATCAAATGTGCACATGTGGTCTTGTCTTCATAAGTACAGTTTCCCTTATCCAATTTGACTTATCTTTAGGTCAATTTTGGTCCTCTTGAAAAGAGGAATTCAATGAAATCGTTATCTCTATTAGGTGAGTTGTGAAATTTGACCACATTTTCATATTTTTAACAAATCTCAAGATAACAATCTCTACTCAAAATGTTGTAAGGAAACCATTCAAAAGATTGTAGAGAAAGTCCAAGCAGAGACAGAGTAGTGGTCTCAAGAGTAAGAGATATTGCATCATGTTCATGAATAAATGGAAGGTATGCAAAAATAAAGATACTTTTGGGGAGATCACGACCTTCATGTTGATGAGAAGGTGACAACCTTGCATGTAATGGTATATTTTCTTCCAATTAGTTTACTCTAAATTGTTTATCTAAAGATTTGTCTTCATATTCACCTTTCAATAATAATATCCAAAATAAGTCTTCCCTCTGGGCATCCTCATCTAGTTACCATGGTTGTGTTTTAAATTTTTGATATCATAGCTCATGTGAGACCTTTGAGAGCCTATTTATTAGTGGCCCCACAATATTCACTTTACCCCATTCCTTGTGCAATTTTAACTGAAATCATTTCACAATAATGACCTTTTGTTATTATTGTTTTTAGAAAAACATATGCAAGATTGGAGAAGAAAGACATGCTTTTCTGATCAATATTGCAAAGTTGCAATCACAAGCTACTCGGCTCAAAAATGAAATTGAACTAATGAGACATAGACATGTCATTGAGAAAAATAGATGTCTTGATGACTACAATGGACACACAAGAGATTTGTCATCTTCAAATCCAATAAGGAGCTCAATTCATCTTATACGCAATAAAGATCTGGAGAGTTTGAATCATCGCAAGGCTAAGAATAGTAGGAGAAAGATTGAAGACCTATACTCAAATTCAAAGGTCTTGTAACACATTTCAAATAATTGAAAATGATAAGGTTATGTGAAATTCTTTGAAGACGATCTAGTTACTAGTTAAACTCATCTTTTGTTGACTAGAGGTAGTCCTAATAAGAAGCAAGGAAACTAATTTTAAGAAGGACCAAGACCAAACTATATAGAGGAATTGTAGGCTCATTTGGAAGGTCTAATCCAAAGTTCAGTCACTCTAAAGGACCACATTTATCTTCAAAAATTCTGAGATTTATAAAATTCTTTCCAGGTAGAAATCTCACTCCATCGAGTAGTGACACTTTGAAGGAAGATCAATTTAACATCCTTTTGGGACTATTGAAAGCCTTAAATGGAAAAAATTGCAATAGAACGCTACAGATATCTCAAGAGGTTAGACCTATTGTTAAAGGTAGAAAAAGGAGAAATTATGTGTACGTGTTGAGCAACTACAGAACTCTACCCTGAACTCAAGAAGAGGATCAGTCTATCACCTTGAGTAGAGCTTCTTAACTTAACACCTTGGAAGCTTCTATTGCAAAAAATATTATACGAAGTATCATGCTTGTGAAAGAAGATATCATCATCATCAGAAGGGAAATAGCAATCCACCGTAAGGCATGTTTCAAAGGTATCTTAGGGATATATTGAAGGGACAAGTGCATAAATGTAGTTATATGTGCCAATTAGAAGAAAACGCCTAGGAAAGGATCTAGGACGACTTTAAAAAGTACCTTATAGGTATGTTTCATAATGATATATTAACCCCAAGCTAGCGAACATGGCTTGAGGAGTGTTGCTACTAGATATTTTGATTGGACTTGAGGAGATCGACAGAGCCCATAGGTCATAGCACGAAGCCTTACCTTAGAGATTTTCCTATCAAACTAGGACTATCATCGAATCAAGACTAACTCGCCTCATGACTTTTCATATGAGAAGGAAGGATAATTAGTGTCAATACATTTTTTTCTATGTTTTATATACATAATTAACCCCAATGCAGTAAACCGTTTCACCCCTTTCTATTCATTATCAATTCCTTAAGGGCATGGAATATGGTATAAATTCTTGTTGGATCAGATGAGATGAGGAGGTGAGGTACGAACCCACTAGCCAGTGAAAATCGGAAGCCCTAACTAGAGGGAAGGATACCAATATTAGCACTAGGATTTTAAAAAATACAAAAATAAGTATGCTTGCTTCATTATTTGAATGACATTAGACGCTTAAACAAATTGTTACCATGTGCAATTGAAAATTTTATTACAAGTTTCATTTTAAAAGATATGGCCATACTTTTATGGTGCAAATGATTTCAATCTTACCTCCATGCTGACATTATATCCTTAAATAAATTGTTACCATGTGCAATTGAAAATTTCATTACAGGTTTCTTCTTAAAAGATGTGGCAATACTAAAATTATGCCCTTAAACAAACTATTTCCATGTGCAATCGAAAATTTCATTACAGGTTTCATTTTGAAATATGTGTCCAGACTTTATGGTGCAAATAGTTTCGATCTTACTGCCATATTTGTTTCCCGTGCACCTTTGGACTCAATGTTGCACCACCTCCCCACATCTTCTCAATTGACCTTGTGCCCACATATCGAATGCCCTCATGTCCACTTATCGAATGCCCTCGGCCCTACTTGTATGCCCTCGTGCCCACTTATCAAAGTCCCTCACCCACTTATCGAACACCCCCATGCCTACTTAACGACTACCCTTGTTCCCACCTAACGAATTCCCTCAACCCTGCTCAAATTCCCTACTCTCGTGCCCACTTAATGAATTCCCTCAGCCTTTGCTCGAATGCCCTGCTCACTCTATGTTAAACCGGTCTTCTCAATTCTTAATGTTATAATATTACTCAACCACTGCATTATATAAACTATTATATAATATATAATATATATTTTATATATATAACATATATATATATAATATATATATATATATATATAAACTATTATATAATATATAATATTATTTTAATATATAATCATATAATATATATTTTATATATAATATATATTATATATTATATGATTAGGTGATACTATTATACGATTATAGGATAGTATGAGGAGTTGCACCACTAGGTTAGGGATGATGAAGGTGCGAAAATCTATTAACCATCCTTAAAGATAAGGAAATGAAATATGGTACTACAGAGAAGCCCAACATAGTTTCAATGGGAGATTACTAGGATGTGTATATCATTTCATAAGTTGCAACCTTGCTTAGAGAATATGATGATTTTTCCATGGATTTTATAGAGATGAATGGAATCAAATGTCAAACTTATCAAGAAGTAGTCATACAAGATGTATTCTCAAGTGAGAAGAACATAAAGGGGAAATAAATAAGATGATATTTATGGAAATATTTTTTTTCTAGAAGATTAAGAGTGGATTACACTGATTGTAGTTATGGATAAGAAAATAAGAGAAAGGATATGTGTTTATGTGGATGTCTATGGATTAAATGGTTCTCGTATCCATGACACTTTCTTGATCACATTCAATGTTTAGGTGCTTGACCACCTTGCAAAAAGGAAACTTATGCTTTCATCAAAGGGTAATTATGATATTATCAAGTAGTAGAAGAAGACAAATTTTGCTACAAAATGGGGTTTAGACAACGTCATGTATTTTGGGCTTAAGTATTCCCTTGCAATGTTTTCTAAGATGGTCATTGTAGCATTCAAATAATACATTCACAAGTTTTTGGAGGTCTATCTAGAACCTTGGACAATGTAAAACATACTCAAAGACCATGTAGCCATTAGGGCTTATGTTTTAACAATATTCATTGTCACATATTTCTTTCAATTTGAGTGCATTTTTTGGATTCCTTTTAGCACATTATTAGGGTATATTTTATATGGAGATGGTGATATCATTGCTTTTAGTAAAAAAAAATTATGTGAACCTATTAGCTTCTACTAGCATTCTTACAATGTGGTCCACACTAGGTCATATATACCGAGTGTTGGGTATATAAAACCCATCTTACTTTAAATGAATGTAACTTTGGTTAAATTAACATAGAAAGAGAGGTTGTGATTGTTGAATAATCTAGGGTAGTGATTTCATGAGATTATTCTTAGCATGATAACTATTAATGTTTGCCTTATTAGCATATTCTGTAATCTTAGTGTGTCTCCTTTAGTTCATTAAATATCTATCATAACAAAGAGACAAGAACACAAGATGTTGTCTTTCTGCCAGGGTCAAAACCTCTCCCTCTCAAGAGGAAAACCCACACAAAATTCTTCTTAAAGAGAATCCAATTGACGAACACTAAGACCATGACCCTTGACTAATTGAGCCACTCCAAGACCAAGACACTGATCCTCTTCTTCATACTATTGAGATCATCATCATTATTGCACCAAAGAGACATTCATTATTGTTACAACATCACTGAGAATATTACTATGCTTCCACTGCAAGACTCATCATAGTTATGAGCTTCCCTGATGTTGCATCATTACAAAGATCACAGAGATCCTCTTTATTTTGAATACACTGAGACTATGATACAATGATCATCAAGATAGTGATTGTGTCTATGATATATGTAAGTCAAGACGGAGTTTGATGTAGATCCTTCTGAGGGTGTAGACATTTGTGACTGCATTTATCATAGCACTAAGATTGGTATCATCTCTTTCCACCGAGGAGTAGACTACATTAGCAATGCACCAAAACATATACTGAGGAGGAGTATCCTTACTGTATCCATCTGAGAGTGTATTCCTTCAAAGTAAGCAAGGTTGCAGACCCTGTACCCATCTGAGCTTCTTCAAAGATATCTGAGATTCTCTCTTGCACTTTGTGGTGATTCTAGCTGCCTATTTATATGTGTTATGTCTCCATATCAAGCCGACATTACCAAGTGAACTAATATGTCTCCTTTGCAAGCTCACATGACTTTAAGTTCATTTTTTTGGCCGACGTGACTGTGCTTTTCATTGCTTGTCTTTAAGAGGATTGTGTTGGTCTTGGAGGGTTGTTCTTAGATATTCGGGTGACCCATATACATTACATGAAGGTGCAAGAAGGGATCCTTATGTATGAATTTTACTCTTTGACTTTCCTAGACCTATGAAATGAGCAAGAAACTCAGTCTTATAATTTATAATAACAATATTTCTTTTTCTTGACAAGTATAAAGATCCAAATTGCATTTGTAAATACTAAAACTAGTTACACTTTCTTCAACAGTGATGACTATGTCCAGCAATTCCTCATATGATGATCGAGGTTCATTTTATCAACCTATCCTCTGCCTATAAGTATGGATTATACATTAATGAAATGAATTCATTTATTCATTCATCATTATTATTCTATATATCATTTGTAAAGAAGGAACATGAATTTGTGATAAAAGAATGGAGCATCATGGATTGAAAAATATTTTTTGATTGATAAGATAAGCCTTATAGTGTTTCTATGGTGAATTTTCCTCCCAAATTAATGTGTTCATTATTTATGGCTATTTAATTAATTATATTAATGCTTACATTTGTATATGAATTGTAAGGATATATTAATAATTTATGTTTGTGAATGAATATCATTTGCTAAATCATTTATATTAGGCTTGGAATAAACCACATCTTCATGATCGTTGTGTCGCCTAATCCACCCATCGCCCAACTCGACCAGTGTAAAAATGATGGTGTTGATGACGATGTTGATGATGCTGATGATAAAAATACGATGACGAAGGGTAAGAAGTTTTCTCAAATGGAAGGGTAAGGATTTTTCTCAACAATTGACTATAAATGATCTAGGAGGATCCTCAAAATGCTCAAAATCTATCAGTCGCATATGCTCATGAAACCAGCGCCAAGTTGAAGAGCTCGTCGCGCTGATTTCGGTGGTAAATTTGGTTTTCAAAATTGCCTCTGTATGAGGGAGAAAATGCACTCTAAAGTTTTGTTCAAATGGCAAAAATATGGGCCAAAGTAGGCCAAGTGGCAGACCTAGAGAAGGCCAAAAAATGCACTCTAAAGTTTTGTTCAACCGGCAAAAATATGGGCCAAAGTAGGCCAAGTGGCAGACCCAGAGAAGGCCAAAAAATGCACTCTAAAGTTTTGTTCAACCGGCAAAAATATGGGCCAAAGTAGGCCAAGTGGCAGACCCAGAGAAGGCCAAGTGGCAACGCCAGAGACAAGCACGTGGCAGTAGGGGGGTTCATCGCACCAACAAATACAAACCAAGCAGAGCAAGTTGTGGTTCGAACCACGACCACCAGGTTGACATCACTAAACTTTGCCAACAAACCACACATATCGTTTGTTATAACACGGTTGCACGGTTATATTTAAAGTTTTTATTAATGATACGATGGGGGAAGGGTTGGCGGAGCCCACCAAACCCACGGCTTGTTTATCAGTGGCACCAATTAACACTACCAGAGTCTCCAAACTCGGCAAAAACTAAACCATATATATCACCGTTGAAACCATAATACAAGGTTGATTCCTATGTTTAAACAATTGTTATATACCAAGGTTGGAATGGGATTATGTCCGTTGAAAACATTACAAAATAACCTATGGTTATAACCAAACACCACTAGGAGCGACATATGTATCTGTCGATTCAACGATATAACAAAGTTGTTAACCATGCGTTATATATGGTCGAAGGTTTATCATCGTCGCGCTTTATATGTTATGTTACAGCTATGGTTTCAACCATATGTTAAATATGGCGCATGCATAATATTTTGAATATGTATATTTGTAATGTTGTTACAATCCAATCCCGGGAGGCCTGTGGGTTTGACCCCGGGACCTCCCATGGGCACTATAAAAATATTGTCCACTGCGCCAGACCCAACGGAAATGTAAGGTGAAGTTTAGAATATTATTTTAACCGTGTTTGAAAATGCGTTTTGAGGCATATTTCAGCCAATATTGGGCCTTTTTGTAATCTAAAAGTTGTGTCGGAAAGATGAGGCCGATGCCTATCAATTGATAGTAGTCATTGAAGCCTGTGAGCAGATTTCAAAATGGAGAATTTTTATATAAAGAGATTTTATGAGCATTTTCAATACATTGGACATCCATTGGAAGCAGACCAGAGATGTAGTCAAGGAGGGACGAACTCCGTCATAAAAATTGTTGTGTTTGCTTCTTATTTATGTTGTTCATGGTTGATTTCAGGTTTCAAGAATTTAATTTTAATGCACATAAAAATCCATTTTCCTTATTAATTCACTTAAAAATAAACCTTAGTTAATATTGGTAGAAATTGAGCAAATAGTCAATTATGTTGTTTTTGGATCATATATTGGTATTAGAGTGAGGTTGATCATGTATAAGTAGGATATTTACCAATGTGAATGTTGATTAGATCCAGGTTGCAACATGGAGAAGGGAAAATTGAGAAGATAAATCCAGAGATTGGAAAGAGGAAAGTCTCTCAAAAGTTGAAGATGAGAGAGTCAAATCAAGGAGAAGCTCCTAAAACAAAGGTCATTGGCAAGGAGAATATCATCAAATTTTCCTTAATATGCAAAGGATGATTGTAAAACTTTTATGAAGGCAAGAAGACTAAATATGCAACTTCATCTTCTAAAGGCACGAAAGAGAAAATGGGCAAGGAAAAAGTTGATGGTAATGAAACTCCTTCTCCTCCATATTCATCTTCTTTAATCTCTTATTATTCAAGTTCAAATTCAGATTCACAAAAGAAGCAAAAGAAATCTCCTTTTTTGAAGCTTGATGTTAAGTTTGAGTTGCCAATATATGATGGTGAAATGAATCCTGAAAATTTAGATAACTAGATAAAGAAACTTGAGGTGTATTGTAGAATTCAAAATGTTGTTGATGATTCTATAAAAATTCAGTTAGCGACACTTAGAATGGGGGGAACAAATTTGATTTGGTCAGAAAGTTAAACTCAATCAGATTTGAAGAAAAAAGCTAAATTGTCTCTTCATGGTCTAATTTTGTTAAATATCTTAGAAAGAAATTCTATTCTTTAGAATATATGCAATAGGCTATGATGGATTGGCAGCATTTAAGGCAAGGTAAAGGACAAAGTGTGCAAGAGTTTACATAGAAATTCAAGAAAAATGCATTAGAAATTAATGTTCCATTAGACACACGAGAAACTAAGTTTGTTAAATTATATTGGAAGTTTACATTCTTATTTACTTATGTTTAATCCAACTGAATTTGATGAAGTGTGTGTACAAGACATTCATATTGAATCAGGTGATGAACCTTTTCAATCAAACTTTTCAAAGAAACCATTCAAGAATTCTGAGCACAAATATTCCAAAGAAGGCAAGGGAAAGAGTAATTTGAAAGGGAAGAAATCGATAACAGCTAAGAAGGAAGGAGAAAGAATTACTTGTACTCATTGTCAGAAGGTTGGACATGATGACTCCAAGTGTTGGAAGCTTCATCCTGAACTTAAGCCCAAGAATTTCCTTAAGAAGAAGGGTGAGATGAAAGCTACTGCTGCAATCCAACAAGGTTTGGGATTTGACTCTGGTGATGAAAACAAGATTACTGCTATGGGTCTGACAGGTAATCCTTCTGAAACTGGTTCTAGTTCTACTTGTTCTACATCTTCTTCAAAACCTAGTAGTGTGATTGAATAAAATAAGAGAGTTGAATTGTTTCACATAAGGATCATATCCAACCACACTAAGATAGACACATTATTCGATAGTGGATCACAAGAAAATCTAATTTCTGAGGAACTAGTAAGGAAATTGGGATTGGAAACTAAGAATCATCCAAAACCATATCCTTTACGATGGTTGAAATAAAATACTCAGATGCAAGTCACAAAATAGTGTCGATTAAGCTTTGAAATTACATCTAATTTTGTTGATGAAGTTGAATTAGATGTGATTCCTTTGGATATATGTGGAGATATGTTGGATAGTCTATATCGTTATGATAGAGATGCCATATTTCATAGAAAGGAGAATAAGTATCATCTATTTAAAGATGGAATTGAATACATTGTTAGGGCAAACAAAATTAAGACAAACTTGGGTTTAATCAATATCATCTAGATGAAACGGTTAATAAATTCAAGTAAAAAGATTATTCTCATGATTGTTAAATAACAACCTAAAGATAAGTATGATTCTTTTCAAGGGTGTGATTCTTAGTTTAAGGACAAATTGGTTTAAATACTAGATTCTTATAAATAATTGTTTAAAGAACTAAAAATTTTACCTCCAAAATGAGAAATACAACATGAGATTCAATTATAATCTGATGACCCTCTCTCGAACATTGGCATGTATCGTATGTCAGTCATAGAGAATGAAGAGATTAAGAAAAAAATTCAGGAATTGGTTGATAAAGGATTTATTCGACCTAGTTCATCTCCATGTGGATCACCGATCATATTAGTCCCAAAGAAAGCCGAGACTTGGAGAATATGTGTTGATTTTAGAGCCTTAAACAAAATCACCATCAAGAATGGGTATCCTCTTCCTAGAATTGATGATTTGCTTGATTAGCTAAAAAATGATGTTTACTTTACAAAAATGGATTTAATAAGTGGTTATCATCATATTCGTATTGTAGAGAATGGTGTATGGAAAACTGTGTTTAAGATTAGACAGGGGCTTTTTGAATGGTTGGTTATGCCGTTTGGGTTACGCAATTCTCCATAAAAATTTATGAGAGTGATGAATGATGTTTTTCGTCCTTTTATTGATAAGTTTTTCATAGTCTATCTGGATGATATTCTTATTTTCAGTTCAAGTTGGGAAGAACACGTAAAGCATGTTAAACAAGTTTTTGATGTGTTGCAAAAAGAGAAACTGTATCTCAAACTCTCTAAATGTGAATTTGGAAAAACTTCCTTAGTATATCTTGGTTACATAGTTGGAGGTGGTAATTTAAAAATAGACCCAACTAAAATTAATGTAATTATTAAGTGGCCAAGACCTCAAAATGTGACAGAAGTTAGAAGTTTCTTGGGTGCAGTTCAGTATTGGAGGAAGTTTATTTCTCATTTCTCTTTTATTGCATCATCACTTCATGATTTAACAAGTTCTAAAGTCTCCTTTTAGTGGGGAGGAAAAAAAAAAAGAATTTTATACTATAAAGCAAAAAATTGTTATAGCTCCAATCTTGGCTTTGCGAGATCTTCAACAACCATTTGAAATAGAAACCAATTCTAGTGGGTATGCAATGGGTGCAGTATTATTACAAAAAGGAAAGCCTATTTGTTTTCATTCAGAAACATTTTCTAAAGAATTTTATAACAATCCAACCTATGATAAAGAATTGTATGCATTAGTGGAAAGTGTTAAAAAATAGAAATATTATTTAATGGGAAAAGAAACAATAATTCATACAGATCATCAACCATTTCACTACCTTCAATCACAAACTAAGCTGCAACAGTCTCGACATTATATATGGATGGGGTTTTTGCATCAATTTCATTTAGTAATCAAATATAAGAAAGGTACCACCAATAAATTAGTTGATATGTTATCAAGACCTTCTTTGAATGCTTCAGTTATTATGCAAAACAATTCTTTAGCACATGAATGTTATATAGAAAAATATGTTGTAGATATTGATTTTAAGGATGTTTATGAATCACTAACTCATCATGCTCGGGTGGAAGAATTGAATTATTATATTCATGATAGGTTATTGTACCATCTTGGCAAGTTGTGCATACCACAGGGAGAAAGAATGCATGTGATCAGGGAAGCACATTTTTCTCATGTTTCAGGGAATTTTGGTGTAGGTTATTCTACTAGAAGATCTCCTTTTGAAACATGTTATGGGTACCATCCAAAATCACCAATGGACTTTATGTTTGGTGAAGAAGTTAGGGAGGATGGACATGGAGATTCTGAAAAATCAATCAAGTTCATTCAAATAATCCGAAAGATTCATGAAGTAGTACAGGATCAATTGGAGAAAATTCAAGCCAAGTACAAAATGTGCCATGACAAGAATTAGATGGATCGTCACTTCTAGGTTGGTGATCAATTATGGCTATACATCAACAAAGAAAATATGAAAGTTAAAGGTAAAATTTTGAAACCTATAAGGTATGGTCCTTTTAGAATTGTTGAAAATATTGGGCACAATGCACTTAGGTTGAATTTGCCTCCATACATGCACATATATTTAGTTGTGAATGTTGAAAATTTGAAGTTGTATGAACCTCTTATTATCATGGATCGAGAGCAAAATTCTCAAATTCCAACTGTAGATGATTTTGCACCTGAATGTATGACTGAGTTATAGGAAGATACCATCTTGGATGTGAAGGTCCACACTTCCAGAGGAGGAGATGTAGAGTATTTTTGAGTGGGACTCGAAGTTATGAATCTAACTAAATCAAGGTGGATGGAGATCAGAAGGGTGAGGGAGTTGTACCCTCACCTCATATCTTCTTAAAACCAAACTTTTGGTGGTCCAAAAACTTCCAGTGGAGAGGAATGATCCAGGAGGGTCCTCAAAATTCTCAAAATTTATTAGTCTCAGATTCTCATGAAACTAGTGCCAAGTCAAATATCTCTCTCACTGCTTCTGGTGGTATATTCGTTTTTCAAAATAGCCTCTATATGAGGGAGAAAATGCATTTTGTTCAAACAGGAAAAAAATGGGCTAGAACAGGTCAAGTGGAAACTCCAAATAAGGCCAAGTGGTAGTGAAAGAGACATGCACATGGCAGCAGGGTCAACGCACCACACAAGTCAAACCAAGTAGAGCAAGCTGTGGGTTCAACCCGCGACCACGAGGTCGACAGCAAAAAAAATTTGCCAACAGACCACACATGTCATTTGTTATAACATAGCCACACGGTTATCTTTAAATTTTGTATAAATGCTATGATGGGGGATGGGTTGGCAGAGCCCACCATATCTGGTAGGCCCGCCAAACCCTTGGTTTTTTTATCAACGCCACCAAACAACACTACTGGAGTCTCCAAACCCAGCGCAGACCAAACCATATATATGACTGTTGAAACCATAATACAAAGCCAATTCCTATGTTTAAACATTTGTTATATACCACGGTTGGCACGGGATTATGTCCATTGAAAATATTACAATATAACCTATGGTAATAACCAAACACCACGGGGAGTGACATATGTATTTGTCGGTTCAATGATATAACAAAGTTGGTAACCATATGTTATATATAGTCGAAGGTTTTTCACCGTCGGGCTTTGTATGTTATGTTAAAACTATGGTTTCAACCATATGTTAAATATGGCACATGCATAATAATTCAAATATGTATATTTGTAATTTTGTTACAATCCCATCCCTGGAGACTCGCGGGTTTGACCCCGGGACCTCTTGTGGGCATTATAAAAGAATTTTCCATTGCACTAGAGCCAAGGGAGATCTAATATGAAGTTTAGAATATTGTTTTAAAAATGCATGTAAATTCCTTTTGAGGCATATCTCAGCCAATAGTGTGCCTTTTTGTAGTTTAAAAGTTGTGTTGGAAAGCTAATGTCGAGGCCTATCAGTTGACAGTGGTCATCAAAGCCTGTGAGGCAATTCCAGAGTGGAGGATTTTGATGTAAAGAGACTTTATGAGCATCTTCAATACATCGGACACCCATTGGAAGCGGACTCGGAGATGTAGTCCAGGAGGGACGAATTATGTCATAAATTTTTTTGTGTTTGCTTCTTATTTCTGCACTTCATGGTTGATTTCATATTTCAAGTTTTTAAGTTTAAGGCACATAAAAATTCCATTTTCCTTATTAATTCTCTTAAAAGAAACCTTAATTAATATTTGAATAAATTGAGAAAATAGTCAATTCTATTTTTTTTGGATCAATGAAGTACATTATAAGCCCGCAACTTGTAAATAGTAATAAATAATTTCATCTCCTTGGCATTTATATATGTTATAATTATGTTGTTTGATTGACGAATTTTTTCTGTGAGTTGTATTTGAGTCTCAAAACCCTCCCATATCATCAATGCATGCATCTACCATAACCATGTCAAATTTCAATGCATATGAGCACAAACTAGAAAAAATTTAGCGTTCGCCCCATTCTCAAGTCATGGGCAGTCATAGGCTAACATTACTTCTTTTGGGTGGGCAACCCTTGCCAAGTCAGGCTGACCCACCAACTAATTGCATGGGCACCCCTTCCAGGTAGGGGCCCTAGCATGCCCAACATATGACACCCTCATGGGTGCATGCGCACCCCACCTTTGTGTGGGCATGCTCAAGGCGCGGGAATTCGCCCTGTTGTGAAAATCAGTGAGTAGAAATCATTATCTCATCAATGACAACAAAATATTATCATTTTTTTATTTCCATGTTGCATGATCAATATTCAATTATAAACTGACTTTTAACACTTAAACAATAATTTAATTAATTTTCTAAAAATCATTATGACACCCCCTTGTGGGAACTCTGTTCATGGAAATTCATGGACCAACCTTACATACTTTTTGTGGGCTCCCCTTGCCAATTACGGCCGACACACCAACTCGTCGCACGGGCATCCTTGTCGTGTGGGTGCCTTGGCATTCCCAACACACGATGCCCCCATGGGCACCTAGGCACCCTACCTTCGTGTGGCCACACCTAGGGCGCAAGTGTTCGCCTTGTTGTGAAAATAATTGAACACAAATCATTAGCTCATTAATGACATCATTTGTTATTTCCATGTTGCATGATCAATATTCAATTATAAACCAGATTTTAGCACCTAAATATTAATTTAGTTAATTTTCTAGAAATCGTCATGAAACCCCTTATGGGAACTCTATTAATAGGAAGTCATGGGCAAACATTACTTCTTCTGTGTGGAATTCCCTTGCCAATTCGAGCTAACCCACCAACCTGTCATACAGGTGCCCCTTCCAAGCCGGCACCCTGGCGTGCCCAGCACGTGACGCTGCCATGGGCGCCTAGAAGCTCCGCATTCGTGCGGGCGCGAGCGTTTTCCATTTTATGCAAATCAATGAACACAAATCATTAGCTTATCAATGACAACAAAATATTATCATTTTTTATTTCCATATTTCATGATCAATCAATTATAAATCGAGTTTTAACACCCAAACATTAATTTAGTCAATTTTCTAAAAATCATTGTGAGACCCCCTTGTGGGAACTCTTTTCACGGGTAGTCATGGGCCGACATTACTTATTTTTTGCAGGCACCCCTTTGCAACTCGGTTTGACCCACTAACTCGTCACACAGGCACCCTTGCCAGTGGGCACCCTAGTGCTCCTAGCACACGATGCCCCCATGGACGCCCAGGTGCCCTACCTTCATTCGGGCATACCCAGAGTGCGGGAATTCTCCCCGCCATGAAAATCAGTGAACACAAATCATTATCTCATCAATGACAATAAATTAAATTTTTTTTTTTATTTCTATGTTGCATGATCAATATTTAAATATAGACCAAATTTTAACACCTAAACATTAATTTAGTTAATTTTCTAAAATTGAATATGAGACCCACTTATGGGAACTTTGTTCATAGGTAGTCATGGACTGACATTACTTCTTTTTTTTGGGTGCCCATTTCTAATTTGGGTCGAAAAACCAACTCGTCACACAGGCTCCTCTATAGAGTGGGTGTCTTGGCGTACCCAGCACGCGACGCCCCCATGGGTACCTGAGCACGCCTGTGCATGGGCGTTCACCCTACTGTGCAAATCAGTGAACATAAATCATTAGCTCATCAATGAAAAAAAATATTATCATTTGTTATTTTCGTGTTGCATGATCACTTAATTATAAACTAACTTTTAATACCCAAACATTAATTTAGTCAATTTTCTAAAAATAATTATGAGACCCCCTTGTGGAAACTTTGTTCATGGGCTGACATTACCTCTTTTGTGCGGGCACCCCTTGCTAAGTCAGACTAACCCACCAACTCATCGCACGGGTGCCCTGGCGTGCCCAACATGTGATGCCCCACCTTCGTGCAGTCATGACCAGGTCCTGGGCATTCACCCTATTATGTGAATCAATGAACACAAATCATTAGCTCATCAATGACAACAACATATTATCAATTTTTTTTCCATGTTGCATGATCAATTTTCAAGTATAAACTGACTTTTAACACCTAAACATTAATTTATTCAATTTTCTAAAATTCATTACAAGACCCCCTTTTGGGAAATTTGTTCATGGGAAGTCATAGACCGACATTACGTATTTTTTGTCAATACCCCTATCCAAGTTAGGTCAACCCACCAACTCGTCGCATGGGTGCCCCTACGGGGCAGGCACCCTAGCGTGCCCAACATGCGACGCCCCCATGGGGCCTAGGTGCCTTGTTATTGTGCAAGCGCGCCCAAGGCGCAAACATTCGCCATGTTGTTTAAATTAGTGAACACAAATCATTAGCTCATCAATGGAAACAAAATATTATCATTTTTTATTTCTATGTTGCATGATCAATTAATTATAAACTAATTTTTAACATCTAAACATTAATAGTCAATTTTCTAAAAATCATTATGAGACCCCCTTGTGGGAAATTTGTTCATGGGAAGTCATGGGCCGACATTAATTCTTTTGTGCAGGTGCCCCTTTCCAAGTCGAGCTGACCCACCAACTTGTTGCATGGTCACCCCTGCCAGGCGAGCGCCTTGGGATGCCCAACACACGATGCCCCCATAGGTGCCCGGGTGCCCCGCCTTCATGCAAGTGCGCCCATGGCAAGGTTGTTCACCCTATTGTGCAAATCAGTGAACACAAATCATTAGCTCATCAATGACAACAAAATATTATCATTTGTTATTTCCATGTTGCATGATCAATATTCAATTATAAATCGACTTTTAACACCTAAACATTCATTTAGTTAATTTTCTAAAAATCATTATGACACCCATTGTGGGAACTCTCTTCATGGGAACACATGGGCCACCATTAATTCTTTTGTTTGGCCATTCATTGCCAAACCGGGTTGACACACCAACTTATCGGGCAGACACACCTATCAGGCAGGTGCACTAGCATGCCCAGCATGTGACACCCCCATGAGTGCCAGGGTGTGTGCATTCACCTTAATGTGCAACTCGGTGAACACAAATCATTAACTCATCAATGACAACAAAATATTATCATTTGTTAGTACCATTCTGCATACTTAATCAATTATAAACTAACTTTTAACACCCAAACATTAATTTAGTCAATTTTCTAAAAATCATTATGAGACCCCTTGGTGGGAACTCTATTCATGGTAAGTCATGGACAGACCTTACTTATTTTTTGTGGGTGCCCCTTTCCAAGTCGGGCTGACCCACCAACTCATTGCACGGGTGCCCCTTTCCAAGTCGGGTTGACCCACCAACTCGTTGCACGGGTGCCCCTATAAAGTGGGCACCCTGGTGTGCCCAACACATGATGCCCCTTAAGAGCACAGGTGCCCCACCTTCGTGCAGGTGTGCCCAGGGAATGGGCATTCGCCTTGCTATGGAAATTAGTGAACATAAATCATTAGCTCATCAATGACAACAAAATATTAACATTTTCTATTTCCATGTTGCATTATCAATATTCAATTATAAATCAAATTTTAACACCTAAACATTAATTTAGTTAATTTTCTAAAAATCATTATGAGACCCCATTGTGGGAACTTTTTTCATGGAAACTCATAGGCCAACATTACTTCTTTTGTTTGGGCATCCCTTGCCAAGTCGGGTCGACCCACCAACTCATCGCACGGGTACCCCTGTCGAGCAGGCGCTTTGGCATGCGCAACACACGATGCCCCCATGGGTGTTAGCACATGTGTGCTTGCCTTACTATGCAACTCAGTGAACACAAATCATTAGCTCATCAATGACAGCAAAATATTATCATTTTTTAGTACCATTCTGCATAATCAATCAATTATAAATTGACTTTTAACACCCAAACATTAATTTAGACAATTTTCTAAAAATCATTGTGAGACCCCTTAGTGGGAACTTTATTCATGGGAATTCATGGGTCAACCTTACTTATTTTTTGTGCGTGCCCCTTTCCAAGTTAGGTTGAACCACAAACTCGTTGCATGGGTGCCCCTACCAAGCGAGCGCCCTAGTGTGCCTAGCACACGACGCCCCTTGGGTATCCAAGCACCCCACCTTTGTGCAGGCACACCCAAGGTGCAGACATTCACCTTGCTATGAAAATTAGTGAACATAAATCATTATATCATCAATGACAACAAAATATTATCCTTTGTTAGTACCATACTACATATCAATCAATTATAAACCGAATTTTAACACCCAAACATTAATTTAGTCAATTTTCTAAAAATCATTATTAGACCCCTTGGTAGGAACTTTGTTCATGGGAAATCATGGGTCGTCCTTACTTCTTTAATTCAGGCACACTTACTAGGCAGGCATCTTGGTGTGCCTAGCACGATGCCCCAAGGGGCATCCCGGCATTCCACCTTCGTGTGGGTGTTCCTACAGTGTGGATGTTTTCCCTTCTGGTGCAAATCATTCAACACAAATCATTAGCTGATCAATGAAAACAAATATTATAATCAATTTTAACACCCAAACATTAATTTAATCAATTTTCTAAAAATAATTATGAGACACCCTGGTGGGAACTCAGTTCATGGGCAGTCATGGCACTTCGCACATCTTCCCAATCGCCATGTTTTCTAGTTCACCCATAGCCCAACTCGCTTGGTACTCTACTTAACGAACTAAAGTAAAAATTGGAAATGATTGTATAAATATACAAGAGCTTCTCTTTGTTTCAATAATAATATATTCTCTACTTAATAAGGCCAACCATGTGATGGTGGAAGCTCATATGCTCCCCCCCCCACCAACGATACCCAATCTATCTACTATAATATATTTGAAAGAAACACAGTAACATTCAAACATAAAAACTAGGAAAATAAAAATTTAAGGTGAAAGAAAGAGAACAAACCAACTCAAAACATAAAAATACATACCTCACACTTTTCAACATTTTGATATCATTAGTATTATTCCTCATCCAACTCATCATTTGTATCATCTAGTTCAGAATTCATGTACAAATAATTCACCATATCAGCTATCATCATCATACTTCTTCAAGTTCTTCATCTGACACAATGCCAATATCATCTAGTTCATCCAAATTAGCATTGTCTCAATTACATATATTCCTTGAATTTCTTTGACATCTTCCTCTGACACTGCATGAACTCCCTACTCCTCTACATCATATTCTTCTTCAATTTCATCTTCTTCCACTACATTATACTTTACGGGCCTTCCTCTGGGATCATATCTAATAGGATATGACCAACCCGCTTTACCTTGAACGTCTACGTAAAATACCTATTCACATTTTATTGGAAGAACATATCGCTCTAATCTTGGCTCGAGAATCCTTGTATCAACCATGGTGAATCCATTAGCATTCTCAATAACAGTTCTATCAAGGTCACATTCAAGGATTCGTAGCCTAAACTATTTAACATCGAACATGACTATTTTGAAGGATTCAAACTCACACAAAAGTATATAATGCAAATATCCATAATATCGATTGCCATAGAGTTCTTGATGTCTAACTTCTCTAGAGGAAACATTGATAACTTGATATACTGCATTTATCCCACTATCAGAATTTTTCATCTTTTCATCCAACCTTTTGATGCGAAATATGTGGTCATTGCACCACATTTTGTTGTGGTGTTTCAACTGCAATACGTCAAACACATAAAAAATATCCATTTTCAATTGATAAGCATGCATATTTATACTTGCAAAATTTTAAAATTAAGAAAAAAGCATGCCATATGCATCAATATAATTGTAAAAAAAACTTAGGATGGGTGAATATGGTTGCCTGATAATATTTTAAACCACATGCTAAATCAATTTCCCTTTGTGTAATATTGGTATCTCTACTACATTGAGCTTCTTTGACTAATGTAGACACACCATACCATGATAATCTACCATTATTAATTTTTTTTCATTATTCAATCCATACCTTCATCCAATCTTGATTGTTCACAACGTATAAATGTATTGCATCCCACTCTCAATTGGCTATATTAAAATAAATCAATTCACATATATATAATTAGTTACCATGTTATACCTTCATAATAATGGATTATGCAGGAAGACGAAAAATTAAATAAGTGTGATATACAAAAAAAACAAAAAAATTCAAATGTGTTATAAATCCCCACTATCTACTTACATCTCACTTTTCTCATTATACCTTTCCCCAGTAGGTTTTCCACTTCAAAATCGTCCACAGAGTTGACATCCCAAATGTGATCCAACACATTAATACTTTTTCCTACTTCATCATTATATTGATGAATATAAACCATGGTTAGATATGCCATATACCATAGAACCCTCAAGACATTCTCTTTGGTTGACCAAAGCCTTTAGTGATTTAAAGTTCCTCTCAACCATCCACATTGATCTTGTGTGTATAGGTCCACACTTTTCAATCTCCTTGACTTGGTGTATGAGGTAGTGTTCCTGTGCACTAAAAAATGTTGGAGGTAGATACTTTTGCATTTCACACATTAAACAAGGAATTTGTTTCCTTCGATACTTTATATATTCTTTATCGATTTATTTAGATGAAAACCATATACAAATGAAGCAAGCAAATCACAAGTCTAAAAAAAAAATTGTATAGTACATGATGATAAGAAAAACACATGCAGTAAAAAAATATGTGACACAACAACTTATTGAACAAATCACACTTTGCACATAACTCTCCATTTACCTCATATATTTTCCAAGATCATATATAATTTTTTTGACATTGTTGTCAAATATTTTTGGGAGAGATAAAGGTAGAACATAATGCAACAAAAATAATGATCGATCATTATTTTTTCCCAAATTAGTAGGAAAAAAACTCTAATTAACAAGATGTTTCACCAATTTATAAAATATATATATACCAAAATAAATACCTTAATGAACGCATGCCAATCATGTGTTTTTAACCCACCTAATACTTCTTTGTTAGGATATTCTTTATGTTTGTTATGAAACCACCTCATAAAAGATAGAAAAGATAGATGAACGCCTTAGAAATAAGCCTCTTCGAGGGGGCAACCTCCTTTACATTACACAAATGAACAATGTTTGGTATGAATTAAATAAAGACCTGTTTTATAAATAGGAAGTCTATGGGTCATAATATAATTCAGAGCACATAAATGATAATGTAAAGGGCAACAAATAACATAGTGGCTTCTATGGCACAATAATAACAAATGGGGACTAATGGCAACAATATAATAAGGGGGTTGTACTAATAACAATATGGGGTTACACTAGTAGTATAGGGACCTAACATGCCCCTCTCCTTCAAAAAGTGTTGTCCTCAACGCTTGAGTAATTATTGATGCTTCTATACAAAAATTTTGTCCTCCCATGTGGAATCTTCAGCGGGTAAGTTCTTCCACTTGATGAGATACTCTGAAATTGATCGATTTCGTAGCTGTCAGGTTCTTGTTTCTGAGAATGCTCCAGGTTCCAATATGATTTTTCCTTCCTCGTAAAGTTTTGGAAATATTGTTTGAACTGGGATCTTCTGCAACTTTTGAATGAGTGGCCACACTTCTTCGTCCTTCTTCCATTCATCCCTTGCTTTGTGTATCCAATTTTGTTGGATAATAGAAATAGCACAAAACAATGCTTCCACATCCTCATCCTTTCTTGAGAATGCATCTGCAACAACATTTTGTTTCCTTTTTTTGTAGATGATTTCAAAGTTATAACCCAACATATTTGTGACCCATTTTTTCTGTTCTTCTAAAGATAATCTTTGTTCTAAAAAGCCTTTAAGACTATCATGATCTACTTTTACCTTGAAGTGTCTTCCCATTAAGTAAGGTCGCTATTTCTTAAGTGCATGTAGTATTTCCAACATTTCCTTCTCATAAATTGCTTGCTTGAGATGTAGTCGTAAAAATATCCAATCACCTACATTAAAACGTTTTCACTGCGATGTTGATCTGATTGTTGTTTCATTTGATTCTACACAAACATGGCATTATCCTTTAAAATTCGGAGAACTTGTTGTTGATGCTAGATGTGATATTTCACTGCTTGAATATTTTTCTTCTTGATATGTCCTTCTATCTTGAGAGTTTTAGGAGTGATAGTTTCTTCCAATGCATTACAAGATATGGTTGGATTCATTTCTTGATGCTCGATCTGATCTTTCACTTCTTGAAAAATTTCCTTCATAATATGTCCTTCTATCTTGAGAGTTTGAGGAATGATAATTTCTTCCAATGCATCACAAGATATGGTCGAATTCATTTCTTGATGCTCAATGTGATCTTTCACTTCTTGATATGTCCTTCTATCTTGAGAATTTGAGGAGCGGCAATTCTTGCAAATGCTTTACAATATATGCTCAGATTCATTTCTTCTTTTTCTTGGGTTGGTTCCTAGTGTATATCCTCTTATTTTGACATTTCTTTATCATTTTCTTCCTCCTCTTCAAAATCAATGTAAAATAATTTCTTCTCAGCACACTTATGATCTTTAATGAAATTTTTATCACAATTGTAACAAAGCCCTTTTGCTCTTTTTTCTTCCAATTGTTGTGGTGTCAACCTTGTAGGTTGTGGAAGGATAGGAGAAACAATACTTCCATCTTTATAGTTGTGAGGGGTAGACTTCCTTATTGCCATAATTTTTCTTTCCACTATTCTTTCCTTCTCCAATGAATCAGGTTCCCAATGATGAACCTCATGTTGAATGTTATCCTTTAAAGTCCCTATGGAGACATCAATCCTTTGCTTCTCTAGAATATTATTTTCCCTTATATTCAATTTTTGAAAGTCCTCAATGTTCTCTGCCATTGAACACTTTTGTTTGAGATTTATCAATAGGCTAAAGAAGGTGTTGCTCTTTGTATCCTCATAATGTGTTATCATTTCCTCTGTGAAAATTGACCACGTAACAAGCGGTTTACGAGAACAAAGCCCTTTATATCATATAAATTGATCCAATTCTAAATAATTAGATGCAATATGTACCTTTTGTAACAATGGTACACCATGTAGATTGAAATATTTCTCCATCTTTAGTATCCAATTTACCGGATCCTTGCCATCAAACATCCTCATCTCACATTTTCTTGATTTTAGGAGTTCGACCTTGAAATGACTGTAAATTTGTAATTTTGGATCTTTTGGTTATGAAATTTCGACCTGTAATAGCCCTCTAAGTCTTATTTCTAACTCCACAACTCTGACCACAATTGGATTCCCGAGAAATATTTATTCCCAGTCTCCCGTGATGACCTAATTATAGACTAGTTCAAAAGAGTGAACTTGTATTATGTGCCACGTGTCACTGTTTCAACCTTAGGTTTTGAAAACTATATCCAAACAAAATACAGTTTGTCCTCTTTCTATAACTTCTTATGAAATTTCAATCTGATTCTTAGAGAGAAAGTTATGATGATTTTCCCAAGGTCACCTGTTTAGGATGTAATTCGGGAGTCTACAAAAACCCTAAATTCTTCAGATCATATATCCGGAAATATAGTTATATAAGATCTGAAATTCAGACCCGAGGTTCAAACCGATTTATTCTCAATTTTTTTTCTTAGCCTCTGAAAATATGTAGCACAAATTCCACGATGACTTGTTTTAAATGAAATTCTGGAGCTTGCAAAAACCCTAACTTCCTCAGATCATATCTCAGAAAATATAGTGATACAAGATCTGAAATTTGGACCTGAGGTTCAGCAAGCTTTTGTCTCAAATGGATTTGTTTTTTTCTCTTCTGAAATGTCATAGAAAAAAGTTAGACCGGAAATGCCACGATGACCTGTTTGGAGTAGCGAAACCCTAGAATTTAAAGCTCTGATACCAAATGTTATGAAACCAGCTCACAAAAAGATAGAAAAGAAAGATAAACGCCTTAGAATTTAGCCTCTTCGAGGGGGAAACCTCCTTTACATTACACAAATGAAAAATTCTTGGATGATACAAATGACAAGGCCTCCTTTATATATATATGCGTCTAAGGGGTCATAATATAATCAAAGCCTACATAACAATAATAATCTAAGGGAACAATAATAACAATAGTGGGCTTCTATGGGGCATAATAATAACAATATGGGGACTAAATGGGCACAACAATATAATAAGGGGGTTGTACTAATAACAATAAGGGGTTACACTAGTAGTATAGGGAGCTGACACTTAGCATCAACTGGCTTAGGAATGTCTTTGTCTATGAATTCCTTAATCATGTTGTCTTCCTACACTACCTCCATCCTGTCCTTCCAAGAATATAGTTTGAACTACCCTCAAGGGCATATTCGAGTCTCAATCCATAAAACAACATCTTGTTGGCTCTAAAGCATGATACTGAAAATTTGATTTCTCCTTCAAAAGACAAACTCATATTCTCCTCTTCTACAGTGATTTCAATTCTAATACCATGTAGAAGTTACTTGTAGATTCAAACTGCGGATTGTAATATGCTAAGATAATTGACTTGAATCTACTCTACTCATGAGCAGAAACAATAATTGATTGATGAAATCACGAAGCATAAAAGACAAATAATTCAATCACACATAAAATAATGATTTCATGGGGAAATCCATAGTTAAAAACCCACACTACCTATATATTGCATTAGTTAGAAAATATGAGAATATTACAGTGCTTTTCTCAAGCCCGAGCAACCTCTACACTATCTCAATCTATCTTTTTGCTTCACAAACAAGCTCTAGCCAATACTTATCCAAATCGTTTGCCTACCAAGCTCCTATTTTATTGTGCAATTTCCTAAGGAATTAGCCCATATTTAATTGGAAAATTATTCATCCATAATTGCACAACTCATTATAGGCCTTCTCTTGATTGTATGCACCACCTGTACAATTCAAATTGTTATACAACTAATAATACATTGTCCCCGATCTCTAATCTCAACTAGGTCTTTCTCTCATATGACATGCATGGGTTAATTATGAGTGAATCTTCAATTTATTGGTTGAGCAGTTCTGGTTACACCCCACTACTGTAGTTTACACCCCTCTACTGGATCACCCACTAATTCCTCCATAAGTTGGAACCGGTTTAACTAAATTTAACTCAGTTAAACTGAATTAAATAATTACAACTCAAAAGAACTCAAACTCAGCCCCTAAAATTTAGGAACCACTCTACCTGACTCTCGATAGACTCCCAACTCCAATTAACTGAGCCAACTAAGTCAAATTAACTTATTCAACTATTACAAGTTGCTATGAAAATTAGAATTACAATTTAATTCAAGGAGAAACTAAATTAGGATTTTTCTTGACGTTATTTTTCAACATTTCTTGTTGTTATTTTCAACATACCATTCAATGAAATCATCTTGGCAGAATCGTTTCTATTTTGTATCTTGGTGAGATTGGCATTGTCATTACTAACTTGTGGTATCTCACTTGACGACTCCACTTGAACAAAAAATAAAAAGCTACAATGCAAGAAGTAGCTTACCAAAGGTAAGGATTAAGAATTATTAATATACCTTAATGAAAATAATTGATATAGCATAAGGATAAGATTAATTGATATAACATTCAATGACAACATCTTGGTATGATTGTTTCTATTTTGTATCTTGGTGAGATTGGCATTGTAATTACTAACTTGCAATATCTCACTTGGCAACCCCACTTGATAAAAACATAAAAGGGTACAGTTCAAGAAGTAACTTACCAAAGGTAAGGATTAACGTAAGGATAAAGTATGGGTTGTATAAGAATTTATATCTTGACTATATTTTTGTTCCTCTAGATTTATTAACCATTCTGATACATCCACATTTCCCCATAGTTAATTTTCATATTCACATCCCTAATGGAAATGCATGGTTAGATATGGATTTCCAAAATTATTTTATGAATTGTTTAATTCATACTAATGTTTTATTTGAAGGTAACTTAATGAAAGCCTTTACATGCTCACTACATGGATATGAATCCTAGAAATGGTACTACAACTTTAATCCCAAAGAGATAAAATCATTCTTGCAATTTGTAAAAAGTTTTTGAAGGTGTTGGATATATGGGTATGAAGAGGTTAAGGATATTTATGTGTTTGATGACATACAAGGAGGAATGCAAGAAAGGATTAATGACAATGCACTTAGTTTCTTATCATACTATGTTAAAACAAAATATAATGATCCTTGTATGCATAAGCTAGAAGAAGTAGTGATTGAAGTGGTTTTTCCAAATCCGATGACTTTATTAGCAGAACAAATTAAATAATTACAGGTGACCATAATCCAAAATCAAAAACAACAAAAGTGAGGATCTTGGAGTTAGAAAAAAATTATGAAGAAGAAATTTATCTCTATGAAGAGGTTCATCCTTCTTCACCTTCCCATGACTCACCATTGCATGATTGTTAAAATTTATAAAACAATGATGGATGGATGGCCTATTTGAAATGGATTAAATAAATGGATGAAACAAGTGGTAAATAAAATCTTATTGAAGAAAGAAACTAAGAGATCATAGGTATCCATCTTGATAGTGAATAATTTATTAATTAAGAAAAAATTGCAATAGATTTGAGTGTATTGCCTCAAGAGGAGAATAGCAGAGAAGAGTAGCACACATTTAGGAGGACATAATGGTAGAATTTAAAGAACATTCTTCTACTCGTATAGATAAAGAAGACGAAGATACTAAGGTGGAGAGTAGTGAAGAATAACCTCCTTCTTCTCCCATCAAGAATCAAAAATTAATTGAAGAATAACACTATGAGGAAAGACTTAAGATCAATATTATTCAATAAGCCTCCCTGCCTCCTTCAAATTAAAGCCCAATTTTAACAATCTACACTCCTTTCGAAGGAATTGATAGTCAAAAAACATTCCTAGTGATTTGGAAGATGAGGAGTTAGTAAACAAGCATACCCTTGAAGAGGATGGGAACCATAAACAAATTGAATCTATTGATGCATTCCTTAATGTTGATAGATGTAATTGGGATTTTAACTATTCTTTCTTCATTGATGATCTTATATATGACACAAACAGTGTGGGATGTTAGATTGCAAAATTTTGGCCTGATATGCAACCAACTTATTCCATGGATTATGAGCACCCGTATCAACTCATACAGGAGTAGGCATATTTCCAAGTGTATAAAGGATACTTCTAAATTTAGGATACAAGAGAGTTTTTTTATAAATTAATTTCTTTGACATGTGCTTCTCATTTCTATAAATATCCATTGCAAACCTTGTAGTAGTGGGTAAGCCACAACATCTTTAGTTCGAAGGTATTTTCTTCCTTTCTTCTTGTGAATGTTAATCCATCCCAAGAATTTGTTGGGAGAATATGATATGGAGACAACAACTACATTTCCTTCAGGCATTTCCATTTCTGTAGGATCTATAGTAATGGTTTCTTCATTGTCATTATCTAAGTGATTCAATTTGTGAAGATGTTTATGTCCACCCATAGAAAAAGCTAAGATCATGGTTTTATGTCTCTCTTCTCCATCCAATAGATCTACATGAGAGTGGGGAGATTGAAAAGGAGGTGGAGGAATTTCAAAGACTGTGTGATGAGTTGAAACTATAGGGGGTTGAGTTGAGGCCAAAGGACTATATTTGCTTGCAGTTTATTTTTGTTGTTGTGTGTTATCTGCTTGTGAGATGAGGAATTATTATATCATTTTGGGTCTTTCAATCCTTGATTTTGTTTCTTGGCATCAAGGGGATGAGAATGCCCTTAAAAAGAAGGGAGACCATTCTGGATATGACCTAGCTGCTGAGAGGACCTACATTGGAAAGATGTGTTTTTATAATCCACCAACTGCAAAACAATTATGGCATTCCAATTAATAATGATCCTATCTAGAATCCCTTTGCTAAGATCTATTTTAATACAGATGTGCATGCAAAGGTTCCAATAAAACAACATAGAGAGTTTCCTACAAAAGCTAAAACATCCATAGTTAACAAATGAATGGGCATATTAGGAAGTGTTACCCAAACTAAAGTGTCCAAGGTTGTCATGGATAAAGGGTTGAACTTAGGAAACCATTGTTGAAAGGAGAGCCTAGAAAAGCCTGAAAACTAGGTTCCTTTTTCAAAAACTCTCTAACAATACTTTGTATTATTTACAAATGCCACAAAGAAGCCCTTTTAATACAAATATAAATGCATATTCGAGGACCAGGTTTGATGCATCCATTCCTAGAGTGTGAATATTGATGACCATAGTCCATTAAAATGGAAGATTATGAAATTTTGATTATAGGATAAGCTGCAAAGATCAGATCGAGGGTATTCCACCTCTAGTTCTAGAATATCTTCCACTAGTGCAAGAATGAAGGCTAGCCTTGAGAGATCTTTAGGAGTCAGTTGCAAGAGCCCTAACTTTAGATCTTCTTTAAAGGATCATGGCTAAGAGGAAGGGGGTGCACTCTAACTTTTGGCTCATCTATTTAGTCTTGAGACTAAGACCATTAATGCATCCTCTGTTATACTGTAATCTTTAAGGAAAATCCCCTCCTAAAGTTTCCTACTCCCATGTAGGAGCCACATTGATACAAAAGAGATTCATGTTCGATCTTGAATTATGGTTGCAAGTGTAGATACAAAGTTAGCAACTCCCACCAACAGATAGAGAGTACCCCTTGATAGCAGCCCCATGAAGACTGAGAAGCTCGAGCAATCTGAAGTGATGACATCGCCTTGAAGGAGGGAAGAACCCTATCTAAAATAAATTCTTCATAGATTAATGGATCTCAAGCGTTGGAAACACAGTGAGGGAGCTCTAGATGAAGGGAAAAATATCGAAGCTAAAAATCCCTCAAAAATACAGTAGTGGCCAAAGGCTTTAAGGCTTCCATCATGATCCATGTGTGTAGGAGAAGGGAGACTTGTACAAGAAAAAAAATTACCAAAAAAGAAATCAAAGAAGAAAGGCCTTTTGAAGAAAAGAATTTGAAAGGAGTTAACATATCTTGCATACAATTTATTTTTTTTGTAAGTGTAGGTGGTGCCTTCCTTTTCTATTTATATTATCCAATAAGACCAAATACATCGTTTTGGTGGCCTCAACCTGCCCCGAAGGGAAACCAAGTCTGTTGGCCACCTAAGTTTGCTATAAACATTCCAAAAACAAAATTTCACTAGTCTTTCCATCCAGGCTATGTGCACTAAACAGTTAAAAATACTTAACAAACTAAGAACTAACATAACAAAACAACTGAAAAAAGAGTTGTCGCTAAAAATAGAGGAAAAATTGAAGGATTATTCCTTCCGGTCATCAATAATCAGATCATCATTGGCAAGGGTTTCATGGATTCTGTGGGAGCTTGAGTCATCTGAGCCATTTGAGCCAGCCTCTGTTGGATCTCATCCAAATTGTTATCCTGTATAATCATAATCACCTACAAATTCTTCGTTTCCTTTTGATGTTTGGCATCCCTTGGGTAATTTCGGCCACTTCCCCTGCCACCTTCTCTAGCACCTTCGCAAGAAGTCATTTTAAAACCCAGTAGACATGAAGAGCTTGCCGACTAAGTGTCATCCATCCACGAGTGTTGTCAGGATCTTGTATTATTTATGCCCATTCTTCTATCTTAGGGTCTGACTATTCTTCCATCATGTTTGCCTCCATTTCTTGTATTAGCTGGCGGATATCTTCATCCGTACCCTCTTTATAGGCTCTCGCAGCTTCCTGAACAGTAGTCAACATGGATTTCCTCCCCCTGTGTTGGGTAGCAGGCGTTGCGGTTAACGGGTCAACTCTATTATGCTGGCTTAGACGTCCTCTGCCTCCACACCCCCTTCCGCGGCCCAGGCGTGCCATATTTCCTTTTATTTTTTCCTATTTACAATTTTCATTCACAGAAGTTAGATTTCGAATATTTACAAACTTTCCCTCCTCCTTAATTGTCTTGGCTCTTATCCCACCTCCCCTGCTCCAGTCACCTACATTTGTCTGGGGATTTCAGTGATTATTTGCTCTTGGATGTAGGAAGGTAAGAAGGTCTTCCGTCATACTAAACAACGCCTGAGCGAGGTGCAGGGTTTTCATGTCTTGCCTTTCTACCTCCCTTGTATCCTTCGTCGTGGGGTGAGTGGGATGATCTTCAGTATTTCTCCCCAGACTATCTTCTGGGCAACACTTCCTCTACCCTTCTGGTGCCATTCCCTGCTTCCTCTACAGGCCGGAAAAGATCCCTCTGTCTTGCTGCACTCGTGATTTTTCTTGCTACCCTCACCTGTTTCCTCCACACCCCACTCGGGGGATATCTTGCATACAATTTTGAAAAAGGTTAAATTTCATACATACAAGTTCATCCTATACTTCAGGGAATTTTTTTCCATTTATTTCATAATGTCCCTATAATTTTGTTTTTTATCCATGAATATTTATAAATTCATAATATTTTAACACAATGGGAAAATGTACAATTATATTGACCAATACAATGAAATAAAACTCATCTTCAAATTGCAAAACCTAATTTCATTGTCGCTTGACTTCATTTTAGTCGTTTAGCCTTCCCCAAATTTAACAAGGCAACATAGCTAGCGTTCCTTCTGCTTAGTTTAATTATTGAACTTTGAAATATATGAAACAACTATTTATAACATATATTTGGAATATATGATAGTTATGCTCCAATTTAAAATATTTGTTTCTTTTGTATTATTAACGTTTTTTTCCTTTTGTATTATTGATTATGTGTAAAAAATAATAAAGACTTCTTTTTTTCTTTATCTTTTTTTATTGAGCATATTATACAGAAATCATTAAGTTCATCCCATATTATTTCATGTTCTTAATCAATGAAGAAAGAAAATTTATAATAATACATAATAAACTTACCTACATTAAAAAAAAAATGGTAGCATTGTTATCATTGACCACGATAAATTTTACTAATCTTCACAAAATAAACTAAAAGAAATTTATTGTGTATAATATCAGTTTTAATGTGCAAATAACATTTTCATCACAACTTTGTGATGAAAAGAAGTAGAACTCCCTTTATAAAATAAAATAAGTATTGCATGTAGATACATCTCCGCGGAATAAATAAAATATAAAAATTCTTATATGATATACATTTTTGTTATATATCTAATATAATGACCATAAATGTGACAACCAATTGAGAAAAATCTGTATTTTCTCAAAACCAATAAAAACGAAAGTACCAACTCAAGATAAAGATTTTGCTAAAGATAATGTCTACTTAGTAAAGTATACATTTTCTCACTAGCAATAAAAAACAAAAGTAGCATATTCATATTCATTCGTCAAAATAAATGTTGGGCCTAAGATAATATTTTTTATTAAAGTCTTTAATTCTCTCAAGAAATTTGCAATTAGAAAACAAATACCATATATACATATGCATTGATAAATCCTAGGTTCAAGATAATCTTGTTCATTAGAGGCTTTAATCAGTTACTAACAATAATTATATTGTCGATGATAAATGTTATTGGTGGCGCTTAATCATCCATACATTTTGACAATGATACACGTGTGACAACATAACATTCTCGGCAAATTAGAGAACATCATTTCATTCATACAATTTTGCGTACTTTATAAGACCTTGAAATAGTGTATCTAAATGTTATCGCTTAAAAGTCATGAGAAAAATAACATTCCCCCTAGACGGATAATGAACTTTGAAGTAAACAAAAGTACAATGAAGTCTTGATTGATTCTATTTGCATATTATGAGCCAATTAACTTAATGAATAAGGATAGAATAAGAAAAGGAGTAGGATATACCGAAACTCATTCATGCTTACAATAGAATCCTATGTATCAAATAAATATGTTTGGAGAACCATTATTCACTCTTGTATAAAGAAAGAACAATAATTTCAACATCCATGCTAATAATTTAGTAGCCATAAGGAAACAAAATGTGAGGGCATATGTACTTTCAAGGAAAGAAGAGGACATTGAAGTGCTAAACACACTTGGGTCTAGAGGAATCTTTGATGGATAACTTCACAAGAAGTCCTAGTTACTAAGTACATGCCTTTTAAGGTGATGATTGATGCTATGTGATTTATTTCACTAGTTTCAATCCCACTTCTTTCGCCCCTATCAGCATTACCCAATGCAATGAGTGGTAAGTGCACAATTCAATATTGTGAGAAATTGGTAATTTTGACTAATGCTCAAGGGATATGGGTCCATGCACTAATAACATATTGTATGCAATAATAATAACCAAAATGATATTTTATATGTTGTAATATGAAAGATGGCCAAATATTTAAATAAAGAGTCAAGGGAACTCTAAATGAATAGTTCACAAAGCATAATACTCTTTAAGCTTTTTGTAGATAGGGTAACAAGAAAAGCGCTCTTGATTATGGGTGACACTCCACAATTTCATGCACTTGAGTCATATGAGTCTTGGAGTGAATGACTACTCAAAAAGTCCTTGAAAATCACGAAGATGATGAATTGATATTATGCAATTCATTTGATAATTTCAATTCCACCTCTACATCTTATAAACATCACTTAATACAATAAATACTAGCCGCTCATTAACCATTTTCACTAATATTAATAAAATATGAATCATCAATTTATAACTTGCTTTAAAATAATCTTAGAAATATAATATCTCATAAATATATTGTAAAAAATATTAAACTTATAACATATAAAATACTAGCTCTCATTAACATTTACTAATATTATAAATATAAATCATAAATTATACTTAAAAAATATCTTCATAAAAATATAAACTTAATAAAATATAACTAAATCTACCACTTATTAACCATTTTCATTAGTATTAATAAAATATAAATCATAAATTTATAACTCACTTTAAAATAATCTTACAAATATTATATTGTGAAAAATATTAAACTTAATAACATATAACTATGAATAATAACTATGTTCATAAAAGATGCCATGGAAAGACATGCACCATCCAAAATGAATGTGGAGAAATGGTTATTTTAATAATAAGATTTTATATTTTTAATAAGTTTGGAATAAGAATTTTCACTAGAAAATATGGATATAATATCATTATATCTCTTTCTAAAAGTGGTGGACCATACCCATTAACTTTTGATGGGCATGCCAGAAGATCTTTGATTCATACACTCTTCCATAATCTCTGGTTTACATTCATGTTAGAAATAACAGTAAATTGAGGGACCAACCTACCAATAACCCCATAAACCGAGAAAAAACCAAAGAGAATTTGGATAGTCACTCTTGCGTTGATCTGCCCTAACATGCTTATTATCTTTAAAATTTTAATCCCAGTGAAACGAATTTACACGCAAAATTTTGATGTGTTTTTAGAATCAAACTCGAAAATCCAATTTAAACCATATATGGCAGCATAATTGTAATGGGTTTTGTATAAATTCGAAATAAAATGTAATGAACATTTTACATAACTTCATTTTCAGCCGCGTGATGCACAGTCACGACAAATTAACCTGCAACGGCATTCACATATTAGATGGTATGAATTTTGAGATTTATGAGCTTATTTCTCTCTCTTTGAAAATATGTAGAAAATCACTTTCACAGAAAGGCAGAAAAGAAATTCCATAAATTTATTCAAGCAAAAGCTGCAAAGAAATTCTGTAAATTTCTCTGCACTGGGAAATTTATGTTACGTCTCTGTTTTATTTTAAAATTCACAAAAATGACTTTCTAATATCCGCTGTACAGACAAAATCCGTACCTTATTCCATTTGTATAATAAGGTGTCAGAAATTATAAAATCAATAATCTTCACAAAATTTTAAATTGTTTAAATAAAAAAAATAACATTATTATAAAATATTAAAAATAATTACTTTACAAATTGCATACTCCAAAGTATTTTATTATTTGGATATAAAAGTCTGAAAAATTCAATTTTTATTAAGAGGTAGGTACTTTGACTATGAGCAATTACAATGTCAATGTATTTAAACTCTTAACCAATTAATTCTTGATTTTGAATACACTATCTACTAATTCACCAACTCCTAATCTTTATTAATTCCAAATGGATGATAAACCTGCTAGAAAATGACCTAGAAATAGAACTTGGTAAACTATTAGTCCACTTGCATTTGCAGCTTGTATAGGTATGATGTCAACCATCTAACCAATCCAAGTTGAATTGTTCTTGTACAACATTAACTTGAAGATCCATGATGGAAAAGTTCTTGACATGCATCCATTGCTTCCCAATATTCTCATCACATGTAACATGCTTTAGAGATATCAACCCTCCAATTGATTTAGGCAATTTTCTCAATCGAGAACACTCTCTCATGTCAAGCTCCTTGAGTTTCCTTAATTGTCCTATTTCTTCAGGGAGTTCTTGTAAGTACTCACACAATGAAATGTCAAGATATTCCAACTTTCCAAGTTTTCCAATAGATGGTGGAAGCTCTTTTATTCCTAAACATGCAGATAACCTTAACATTTTTAAAGATTTGAGATTTTCCAAATCATTAGGGAATGCTTGAAGAAGGTGACAGTTAGTGATGGACCACCTTTGAACTGACGCCATGTCACAAATTCCTGAGGGTAACTCCTCCAAATCAAAACAATAATCCAAGTTAAAATCCAACATTGTTGGAAGCTTTAACCTTGATTGGGTGTTGTTGAAATTTGACACATTTCCAAGCCCTTCACATATGTTCAAAGATATCTTCTCCAAATTTTGTGAGTCTTTCATGTGCTCCTGAAATGGGGGCACAATCAACCTCTCCAAGCGAATAGTCTTAAGTTCAATGAGTGAAGATAAAGCTAGTAGACCATTCACATTGGCTCTCTTACATCCATAATTGGATATTATGAGAACTTTAAGATTTTTCATAGATCTCAAGAATGGTGGAAGAAAGTATTCACTTGCAGAAAAGAGTAACACCAAAGCCTCCACCTTGCAAAAATTAATATCGCACCATTGGTTCTCCTCCATGGAACCTACATAAATAAGCACAAATTCAAATTTGAATTAGAATTATAGGGTTATTGTACACAAATTATGAAATAGTTATATATCTTACGAAATATTTTTTTTTATATAGGAAAACAAAACCTAGAAATTGATATGTGATAAATGCATGTATATCGCATAATGATACCTCATTGGATGTAATATAAGATTCACTTATGAATTGTACATATGTGATTAATTCATGTATATCATTTAGTGATAACATATTAGATATGGTATATGATTCACCTATGTCGTGCATGGAAAATATTGTAAACAAACATAATATTAATAAACTACTATAATTTGAATAAAACAAGTGTGTGCACTTCAAGCAAGTTGGTAAAAACACCCACCTGTGTGAATAGAAACAATTTGAGCATCAAATGTTTGATCCTTGAGAAACTCCCATTTTCTTGGAAAATTATGCTCCTTTTTAGGCATCAGCAATCTCTTCCTATGAACTATGCTATCTTCGGATGCCAAATATATGGCCAGATCTCGCATCACATCGTGTTGGGAAAAGTATAGCTCAGAGGCACTTTCATAGTTGATTTCTTGATTCCTACTTGGCCTAATTACCAAAAAAACACAATATATAAGTTAAAGGAATCCAAGAGAAAAAAAGTTGAATGCAAGAAACAAAAGAGAAGGAAATTACCTTAGGTTCATTAAATTTAATAGATTTCTACTTGCAAGTTCTAACAACGTGACAAGAGCATCTTTCCACTCCATCTTTCGCACATACACCCAAATGTCCAACAATGCATCCACAGAGATTTTTCTATCCTCTGGAAATGACCCAAGGTCTAAGAAGCACTCTCGTACTGCTTGATCTAGTACATCAATACTAGTTTGTAAGCATATAAGAAGTCTTTGTTTATGATAATTTGATATTGGTTCCCCATTTAAAAGCTTGTTCTTAGCACTCTCCCATGTTGGGAGAGGCTCACCATGCAAAGAGCTTCCAATCACCATTAGAGCAAGTGGTAGGCCTTTACATTCTGCTTTAACCTGTGAATCATACAACAATAATAAGCAAAAAATATTTAAATGGAAAACCAATCAAATTCATACTTTTGGTTTTGTAAGTGTGAAATTATTTCCTAAGAAGCTCAAAGTTCATTCACAAGTTTTGTTTCATGGCTTAAGAATATGAAATCTATTAGACATGGATTGCATTCTATTTTGGAAGGGGGTCCATTATAAAGATATATCATTGGGGTAATAACTTATAGCTAGAGATATCTGTAACGATAGTGTATATTACAATTACTAAATTGTTCCAAACTCACACCAAATTATTGACACAATGATATGTTGAATATAAAAATATATATACTACTATCAGTGGTTTACCTGCTTCACTAGATGTTCATCTGCAGTACTTGGAATTGATCTTTGTCCAAAAGCCCACAAGCAAAAAAGGGACAAAGCATCGGCATCATCCAACAATGGCAATTCATAAATCTGAGTAGATACTTCTCTAGGGATTGTAGAACGATCTCGAGTTGTCACAAGGGTCTTATGTCCTTTCCCTTCAAATAACAATTTTTCCAAATGCACCCTAGACCAAACATCATCCAACACCACCAAAGTTGGTTTGTCTTTCCTTTGTATCAATTGTTGAAGTTGTCTATGTGCTTCCTCCACATTTTGAAATTTAGGATTCTTCCCATGAGTAATCTTCTCCCACAACGTCTCTAAAATTCCTTTTAGATTTGGGGATTGTGAGACTGTGAGAAAAATTATATTGTTTCGAAAAAACCCTAGCATACATAAAAAGATAAGTGATTAGATAGAAACCTATAATGTTTACATGAATAAGCTTTTATAAAATCTGTATTAACATAAATAAATAATCAAAACACTCAAGGACTAGTCATTGTCAATACATAATATATTTTTCACATTTCTCAATATCTATATTAACCGTACACAATAAAGTTAAAAAGCAAACATCATTAAAATCAAATCCTCAAGTAATCTTAAACATCTTATTAAATAAATCTTATATCATTGAAGCGAATTGTATAATTTTAAACAATACGAAATCCACACTACAAATTATAACTAAATAAAAAATAAAGCAAAAAAAAACATTAATTAAAATTTGAATAAAAGGAAAAAAGAAAAATCTTTCTTAAACAAAAGCTATATAATATATTATTAGAATCCATCTCATTCAATCAAATTACCAAAAATAAAAACAAAAAAAACAGTTTTTTTTTAATATGTTATTAGAATGCATCTCGTTCAATCAAATCACTAAACCAATTAATAGCTTATATCTCTATAAATCTCAAATAGCTAATATCTCTGTAAACCTCAAATAACTATTGATGTCATACATTTTGTTATTATAAAAATTTTGGAAAAATACATTACTTTTAATAAGTTGAGAATCCATTACTTATTAAAAAATGAAATAAGCTCAAAATCCATTACTTATAAAAAAATGAAACTAAGTTATGTCAATTCCCTTATTCCATTATTCCATAACTTTTTCTTGCTTAAGTATATAAACTTAAAAAAACAAAAATAACTAGAGGAAAAAAAACACTTAAACTTTATTAAAAAAATAAAAGCAATTTATTTTTTATTAACCGTACCAATTCCTTTTAACACATTTTCATATCTATAATTAATAATTATAAAATTTTAATAATGACAAACATATCCTTAAGTTTCCATTCAAATCCTCTCATTCCCTAAATCATGTTATTTGAGAACCCTAGGTTTCCATGCAAATAGCTTATTCTCATTCCCTAAATCATGTTATTTGAGAACCCTAGGTTTCCATGCAAATAGCTTATTCCCTAGGTCATGTTATTTGAGATCCTTAGATTTCCATTGAATTTGTTCATTACCAAGTCATGTTAAAGAGATGTTCACAACTACAAAAGAAAGTATTTCCATGTGGCAGCTTTACTAATGCGCTATCCTTGCAGATCCTACATGCTATCGCAAATCTTTTTATGATAATGGGGATGGTATCTTTGTACTTTGTGGCCGGGAAGGACTGAAAATGAAAGTGATGCAACTTCCTACATACACAAGTTAATGGTTAGAGCAATTATATATAACGTTCTTAAAGTAATTAATGGAGATTGTCGCTTTGTATATTGCAGCCAAAACGCGCTGAAATGAAAATGACGCAACTTCCTGCATACACTAGTCACTTGAGCAATTATATATATATATACTTTAATATACTGCATACACCAAGAATACATATACATGACTTTAACGTACGAAAGATATGCAACTATTAGCTTAATCAGCAAGCAGGCAAAGTAGATAAAAATGATTTGACTTAAATAGAAACCCGATTACCTTTGATTTCTTGGTCGTTGCAAAGGGCCAATGCCATGGTTGTTTTGCCCAGTCCTCCCATACCGTGCACCCCAACAACAGATACCTCTCTCTGGAGCAGAATCTTCTTCAAATTCCAAATATTTTTCTCCATGCCCACTGCAAAATCAGGCTTAAATGATCCATCATAAATGCAAGGAGGCTCATCTGAAGCTCCATCAAACATATCATCATCTGCAACCATTTGTTGAAGTATCATGGCATTCTCATGGGCATCATTTGTCAGCTTGGACACGTGTTTAAAGATTGTTTCATTCAACTTGCCCTCATCCTTTGACTGCGAATGGTAAATATGGGCGAGACTCTTCAACTCTGTTATGAGATTCTGCACATCAAGGAACATGCTGGCAGGCAAATGATACTGAAGGAAGTCAGAGATCTCCTTCTCGAGCTGGCGAATTTGAGAGCCATATCTGAGGTTATGAAAAATATGAAAAGGGCTGCTCTTTTCACACTTTTTCACCAATTCAACGCCCTTCATAAGGATTTTCAAGAACTCCTCGTAGATGGGATTTTGCTCATTTTGAGGCTTTACAACCTCCAACAAACACATCTGCTGAGTTGTTTGAATAAGGCTTGTGAGCAGCGCATCTAATATAGTGCATGAGTTCTTGCAATTGAATGTATCCATTCTATTCTTAGAAATTTTATGTAATATCTAAAAAAGCACAGAAAAATCAATTCTAATAAACGTGTTCAAAAACAATTTTTTGAAAGACAAAATTCCCTTCAATCTAACTAGTTGGTCTTACTAGAATATATAGTTGTCTCCCTTCCCTTCAACACAAACTTGTAATATATGAGGGAGGGAGTGGAACTTTTATAGCTGTGTAAACAAACAATTTCAAGCCACTGGTACGAATGCGCATCTGCCCTGTAATCCACGGTCAATACGAATAGGAATGAGAATAACGCGCCAAACGAAGTTTCTTGGATCAGACGAGGCATACAATTATAGCTGGTTTCTTGATTCCTTCAAGTAAGTTGCAGGGTTGTTGAAAGAGTAGTTGGAACGAATATGGATACTAGAACATTCATGGCGTGTAAGTGCAATTTAACTTATCGCGTGCGAATAATTGCCTTGTGACCTTGAAAGAAGACGATGACTACTCAAAGTAGGACACATAAATATTGATACTCATTCAAGTGAGGAATATAAAAGGAAATGAGGATGCTTCTTCTTCGAAATAGGGAATATATTAGCAAGTTATATAAAATGGTTAGTGAATATGATATGGAAAAAAATTGATACCTATTGAAAGTAATATACAAAAAGATATAAATATGGATGTTTATTCAAAGTGAGTACTATATAAAAAATGATATTTCTTGGAAATAAGGAATATGTTTGTGTAATTATATAAAATAATTGGTTGGCAAAGGTTGACAAAATATTTATTTTATACATTGATTTAAAAAATAATAAAATATAATAATATATTTTTATTTTCAATTATATATGTATTTTAAATTATAGTTATTGATAATTATAAATAAAAATTAATATTTAAGTTAATATATATGCATTTAAAAAATATTTACAAGATTGTTCATTATGGAGATTCACTCTCACTTTACCATGGAGATTCTTAACTTGTAAAGAGATTTTGTTACAATATCAAGACTTAGTAATACCATATGTCTCAAAAATCATAATTCATGGTCATATGATATTTTTAACTAGCATAGCCATATCAACTAAATGGCTAGTAAACACTTATAAGCATCAATCCATGATAAAAAAAACACTAACTTTATAAATCGCCACACATTGCTAAAATTCAAAAAATCATAAATACATTGTATGGGATATATGTTTATAATGAATTGTAATTAATTGTGATTTAATTGCTAGATATGTTAAAGCATGGATTTGCTTTATTTTACTCTATGATGAAGACATGTTATGACAATATAAATGTTGTAGACATTGTTATTATGCATTTAATAAAATAAACATACCTAATTGAGGCAAAGAAATGTAAAAAAAGGGTAACAATTCCATGAAATGGCAGCACAGAGTGAACATATATTATTGGAAAATTTCAAGCTCATTAATCCCTATTCCATTTACCCAATTATTCTACTTACCATCAAATCCCCCTTTGAACCATCAAACCCAACTATGGTATGAGTTTGGTGGAGGGTCCCCTTCCACAATTATGAGAAGAATAAGCTATAAGCACCTTGGTGATGGGTTATGAGAGGAGTGGTCAAGTTGATGGTTAGTAAATGTGATCTTGGAATGATACATTTCGAAAGTAATATACAAAGATATATAAATATTGATGTTTATTCATAGTGAAAAATAAAAATAAAAATAAAAGAGAGATATTTCTTCGAAACATGGAATATGTTTGTGTAATCATAGAAAATAAATGGTTGGTAAATGTTGACAAAAAAAAATTATATTATAAAATATTGATTTAAAAAATTAATTAAATTGTAACTTTATTTAAAATTATATTTTTCTTAAAGTATTGTTATTGATAATTATAAATAGAATTAATATATGAGTTAAACATATATACATTTAAAAAAACATTTACAAGATTGTTCAGTATGGAGATTCACTCCCATTTTATCATGGAGGTTCTTAACTTGTCAAGAGAAGTTTTGTTATGATATCATGGCTTAGTAATACCATATGCCCCAAAAATCATAACTCATGCTTATATGATTACTTTTTAACTAGCATGGCCATATCAATAAAATGGTTAGTAAACACCCATAAGCATCAATTCACGATAAGAATCACTTACTTCATAAGACATCACACATTGCTAAAATTAAAAAAAATCATAAAAACTAACTGATTTATTATGATTATAAAAATAGTTAATATAAGTTAAACATATATACGTTTGAAAAGACATGAAACAATATTTTTTTCCATAGAGATTAATCCCTATTTTACTATGGATATTCTTAATTTGTAAATAGTATTTGCGCCAATACTATGGCTTAAAAATAACACATGCCCAAAAACTCATAACTCGCTTCATATGACAACTGTTCATATGAGAGCTTTTTTAATTACTCAATTTAATAACTAAAACAGAAAAAGTGTCATAAGTACTTTGGACATAAATCTCAACCTTTGGTTTGTGTATACTACCAAGAATATTCTAGAATATTCTCTGGAGATTAAATCCCTACCATCCATCTAATCATTATTGATAATTAAGTTTAAAAAATCTAGAAACCCTATTATAGAATACACACAACTATAAGAATTAACAAATTTAATTAAAATAGAAAAAAGAGCATAACTACTTTTGAGATGAATCTCAACTTTTGATTTGTGACTACTACTAAGAATTTCTAGAATATTCTATGGAGGATACATCCCTATTATCCATTTAACAATTATTGATAATCAAATTAAAATTTTAGAAACTTTATTCTAAAATAGACACACTTATCTACAAAATAATAAGTATATTTAAAGAAAAAATAAGGCTTATTCAAAATGGAGAATATATAATAAAAAAAATGAAATATATTCTATAGGGATTATATGTGTGTGTGTAAGAAAGAAAGGAAGTGAAGATATGGTGAAATTATGATTGGGGTTTTATTTTAGTTTTATGTGTGGAATTGGGATTGTTTTTTGAAACTATATAAATGCGTTGTTAAAGTTTTAATGAAGATTTGTATGAAATATTAATTTTTTTTGGATTAAAATTTCAATAACGAATTGTATGGAATATTGATTTGATAGTTCCTAATTTTTATAATTAATTGTTATTTAATTGCTAGATATGTCAGAGTATGGATTTGTTTTATTTTACATTATGATAAATACATGTCATGACAATATAAATGTTGTAAATATTGTTATTATGCATCTAATAAAATAACCAAAGTTAATTAAGGCAAGGGCAAGTAAAAGAAGGGCCATGATTCCATAAGATTGTAGAATGAATGAATTTTATAGAAAATTTCAAGCTCATTAATCTCTATGTTATTTACCCAAATTATTATGTTATTTATCATCAAATCCCTCTTTGAACCTTTAAACCCAATTATTGAATGGGTTTGGTGGAGGGTCATCTTCCACAATTATGAGAAGAATAGTATAAGGCTCTTGGTTCTTGGTTATGAGAGGAGTGGTGAATCTAACTGAGATTTTTTTTTGCCAAAAGAAAAAATAATAAATTTTATTAAGTAAAATAAAAATTACATTTTGTAGACACAGCTAGTGTGTGCGATTTTTGCTGAAAACATGATAGATAAAAAGAAATAAATACATGGACAATGAGAGAAAATAAAAGCACATAAAAAGGTAGTGGACAATAAATAACCGACATATTCCACATTCGCCAGAATTTTTAACCTTGTTTTCGTGCACCTTGTGTCAGCCATCAAATGTTGGTTTGATCGAAACCAATCTAATGCTCTACTGCACCCAACATGGGGGCATATTTATCTTAGTCAAAACTCTCTGAAACATGGATGCTTTTGGAGCCCCCAATCACATCTGAGATCTACATATCAACAAGCAGAGAGTTTTGTTGAATCTGAATGGCCAGTCTTATCTGAGTTGGAGAGATATCTTTTGGTTGTTGCCCAACCAAATCTACATTATTTTCTTCCAATTGTTCTTGAAAATTATCTTTGGATTATTCTTCTTCATCTTCTGAAAGAAAAATCTCATAAAATTGTCATCCGTTTAGTCGCTTGGGATGCTTCTTTTTCTTTTTTGGGTTTTTCTCACCCTAATGACAAGTATTCTATAGGTGACCTGTTTGAAAATATTTAAGATATTTGAATTCCATGTTATCATAGTTGAAAACTTGTGACCACTACAAATTATTGTCCTTAAATATTATGTGATCTAAAAGTATTTCACTCATATCTACTTCCACACATATTTTGGTAAAGGTAAAGATACAATTTATGTTCTTTCCATGTCCCTTTATTTGTATATACCCAAAGTCTTCCCAGTGTCTTCAAGAAATTTATGATGCCGAAAGGGAAGAGGCAGGTTTGGAAGCCTAACCCAAATTGGCATGGTTGTTATTACCATTGATGTGGCATCAAACTATGAAAACCATGGAATGGTGAATCCAGCATTACCCCAGAGCCATGGTCCTTATTGTAGAGTAAAATTCATATGATTTTGGGTGTCAAATTGAACTATATATAAAGAACCCTTTAGACCACAATTATTTGTTGTAGTTCAGTGTCCATGTAGAGAAAATGCATTGTGTTAGTGCTTTAGTTTTTTGTTAAAACCCATTGAATATACGGATGATAACCTTGTTCTGTAAGGAAGAAAGTAGAGAAGACACCCCTGCATTAAAAACCTCCAAAGTGGGGCATGTTCCATTTGGTCAACAATATAACCACCTAGTATATTATGGCGCTAATCTGGAGATCTAAAATCCATCCCTTGAATTGCATCTCTAGAAGAGAAAATAGTTCCATTTGATGTCCTAATACCACGAGTACCACTGCATAGCATAAGTTTCAATATTATTATTGAGTTTTTGGTTATATTGGTTTCTTTGAGCAAGGAGAAGTCATAGAGGAGCTTTCCTTCATATTGTGGGAATTGGAATTTTATCGGCATGCCACATTTCTCTTCATTGATTTCTTTGAGGGATAAAAATAGATCTAAACTTTTTTACCATATAATAGTGTGTTTCCCCGCATATTCCTAAAGAATAACTAAAAATTAATTTAGCTTTGTCAGGACAGAGGGGGGTTAGATTGTTACAAATGGCAACAAAAAAATCCAGTTTAATTTGTCCTTGAATTAAATTGTGAATTAAAATCGAAATATATTCTCATAGCAACTTGTAAATAGTTAATTAAGTTTAACTGACTTAGGAATTTCGAGTTGCCCCCTCGAAGAGGCTTATTTCTAAGGCATTGGTCTATCTTTTCGATCTTTTTGTGAGTTGGTTTCATAACACACCTTCTCCACACTAAAATGTTAATACATGCCCCCTCAGATTCTCTCTCTCATATATATATATATATATGTGTGTGTGTGTGTGTGTGTGTGTATTATTAATATTTCTTAACATGTTACGTGTTATTATGTATTATTTTAATATTATTATTAGTTTTAAAATGTATGTTACATGACATCTTGTTATATTGGTTATATATATATATATATATAATCTCTCTCTCTCTCTCTCTATATAATATATATTATATTATTATATCTATATTATATATTTATATATATATGTATGACATTCAAATAGTTTCCACTCAAAAATAGGTTTGTATCTTCACAATTAATAGATCTCAATATGCAAATGCCTTTTTAAGTTGAGGAAAGGTTTGCACCTCAAAATATTTGATTTCTCTCATCACTTGCTAGATCCTTGGTTGAGATGAATCTTGCAAAATGAGCCAAATTATGAGCTTCACTAGCCACTATGTTCATGGTACACTCTACTCCATAAACTTACACAAATAGACATGGATTAAGCAGTCATCATCAAGTAAACTTTACATTGTCCTATGACTTTATAAAATTTCATCATCATTTCGATTTTTAAAATTGACATAAAATATCAATTACATTCTTGTTACCATACCATGATATATTAAGCTTCACAATCCATGAGAAAAAGTTCCCTAACAAGAATAACTTCCATGTAATCCTAAAAAAATAACTTCCATGTAATACTCAAAAAAATAGTTAGTACTAGAGATTATAGATCCAATACTAAGCAACCTGGGCATCTATACTATACCATATAAGTTTTTGAGGGTTTCATTTTTTCAATATAAAGGATAATTACAATAGGACACCTCAGTATTTTGAGCGACACTTAATTATAGTTACACAAGGTACACTTATTACCCTCATATATTAAGTTCCACAATCCATGAGAAAAAGTTCCGTGGCGGGAATAACTTCCATGTAATACTCAAAAAAATAGTTGGTGTGATCCAATACCAAGCAACGTGGGCATCTAAAGGTTTTTTTGGGTTTCATTTTTTCAATATAAAAGAAAATTTCAATGAGACACCTAAGTATTTTGAGTGTAAAAACAAGGTATAAGCTATCATAAAACAATTTTTTTAAGTTTCTAAATAAATCTTCTAAAGAGATTTCAACCATTATGGACTCAGAGGATAACCACTCATGACCATTGACCAACTTGAATTTCTCTAAACATTTCCTTTCATTTAGCTTTCAGTGCTTCAACAAATTATGCAACTCTAACTTGTTAAGTTTTAAAAGATAGATTGTTTTGTATTAGGTTATGTTACCCCTCATTGCAATAGGGATACATATGGTCTGTACTTCTCAAATAGATTGTTGCACAGTCGTCGAGAATATACAAAGGTGGAGAAGAGGTATACTAATAAATGTAGATCTATGCAGTTGGAAATAATGGAGACATGGAGCGAGTTACACGCATTATCGTAGCAGGTTCGTGCGGTATGACGGGAGTACAAGGTTCTTCTCTGGCGTGTAGAGTTTGTTGTATCTTATCGGATGAAAATAATTCCTTTGGCACACAGAGAATAGGAGGAAACCTATTCAAAGTCAACGACGATGATATAAATTCTACATTGAAAAAGAATATATGTCTGAAAAGTCGCCAAAATATCTCATATATCACGTGACGGTGGTTATTAAGTTTTACGTCATCTCAATGGGTATGTTTAGGAATTTAATAAGATGATAATATGCACGCGTTTGGAAAATGTCTAACATTCGGTTTGGTGAAAATAAAAAATAAAATAGAGCGCCAGCCTTAAAATAGCTGTTTTTTTTTCACGCGGGGAAGGTCCCCGCTGAAAAACCACATTATACATCATATTACAACATATACAGTCACATCGCAGCCATTATATCATACGGAATATGTCAATAAATGTTGAATATGCGCCAGCATCTGCTACGCAGCAGGAATCGATAGGGATGTGTGAAAACGACTTTCCCTACCACTAAACCATGCATTTCATGTGCTCCTTAAAATAGCTGTTGTGGAAAAAGAATTTACAAATTTTGGTTATTAAAACTTGTCCAGCATGCTATATTAACATGACTAATTATAATGAGTTGATTGTTTGGCAAAAATCAATTAATGTATTGGGAAAAAAGAAATATATATGATTGGTTAAATATTAATTAATTATAAGTTGTTTAAGTTATATTATAATTAATGGTAATAAAGAAATTATTGTGTAAAAATATAATATTTTATAATTAATTAATATGGTTGAGAAAAGTAAAATATATGGTTGATTATAAATGATTAAATGATAAAGTTGCTATTATTAAATTTAAAGTAAGAAGAGGCTTTAGAAATAAACAATCATTATATATAAGGTGTTAGCTACAAATTATTAGATTATAAAGTTGTTTAAATAAAATTTAAAGTGGGAGGATGGTTTTTTATTTTCATGAGGAGGTTTTTATCTATTCATTTTAGATGTAGGATTGATCATAGGATTAGCCACAATGGGCACCCATGTATCATTGTGCTACATAGGGTTCATCATAATGATCTAGTTCATATATGGTTGAAGGGGTGGTCAAAACAATTATCAAACTAAAGGAATTAAAGAGTCTTATTTGGAGACCAATTCTTTAACCTTTCTCGATGCTCACCTTGCCCTATGATGAGGTCGATGATCCCCTGGAGTTATGGATTGTGTAAAATGAACCAAATTGTGCTCTTCGAGACCCATTATGCTCATGGTACATGTTGAAATTGTCTCATCTACTCCATAAGATCACACAAATCCACCACTTCCATTTCCACCTTGTTGTTTGTGCTTAGATCTATAAGCACAAATGGACATGGATTAGGGAGTCATCATTAAGTAAAATTTCATTATGCTATGCATTTGTAAAGCTTCATCATTCGTTTTGATTTTCGAAGATGGTATAAAATATCAATTACATCCTATTACCATGATGTATTCAATTCCACAACCCATGGGAGAGAACCCGCTAGGAGGAATAACCTCCAAGTAATACTCAAAGGAAGTAGTTGGTGCTACAGATTAGAGATCCAATATGAAGCGAACTTACAACAGCATATAAGGCTTTGAGAGTTTCCTATATGAAGGGAAATTTCACTAATCTTCCAAATTGAATTCAACCATTATAACAATGTTTTTTTCTTTTAACTTGATTCTCGAAACTTTGCTTAGTTTGGCATCCATCTCAAGTCTATAGGATAACCACTTATATGTATTAACCAACTTGAATTTCTCGTAACATTTCCTTTGACTCCACCTTCAATGCTTCAACCAATCATGCAGTGTTGTCATGTTGAGTTCCAAACCTAAATTGTTTCGTATCGAGTCCATTTCAACACGGGCACATATCATTTTTTCTTCACTTTTCATAACATTATTGTAAGTCCATAGGATACAAGGTAAACCCTTGTAGGCCATGTGAATTTTTTTACTAAGATCTCTTAAGCCTATTATGGTTATAGCCATAAAAGGCCCCTTTTGTTCCCACTTTTAGCTCCTTTTGTCCTATATAGGCTTTGAGGACTTGGAGTGTACCACATTGAGACTTATGGTTTATGGGAGCCTTTGATTATTTAGAGGTGATCATAGTTGTGGGGCTAGTCCAACCCATTTCGTGTGCACCTGTGTCTTTCCATATGGTATTGTTCCATAGAGTCTGTATGCATCCTTGGATTTGGTGAAACATTCAATAAATAGTTCTCAACATGGTAGCCTCACAATTCTCAACAATTCACATTTTCTGAGGCAACCCACATTTTCTAATGCATGTGGTCCTAGGGTCAAAAAAACAACAGGGTCTCAAATTGTTCCCAATGATGTATATATGAGAGGACAAGTAAAAAAAATAATTTAGAAAACTATAGTCACGGGTATAAAATTGACACATGGGTTTTCCAAGTCGTAAAACAAGGTGAGTACTTGGCATAAAAGGGGAAAATTTATGTTAAAAGTTCTATTAAAAATCAACCAAACAAGACCCGTGTGGTAAAATCTGGAAAATTGATGTTAAAAGTTTGGTTAAAACTCAACCAAACAAAACCCATGTGGCAAAGTCCTCAAATTCTCAAGGGAATTAGAGCTCTAGCATCCATCCAAGGTGACGTCCTCCTTCAGTGCCATGTGGGATCAAAATAAACATTGTAAAATCCAAACTCGCCATTGGGGGTTAAAACAACATTGAATATGGTTAAGATTAAAGGAGCATTGAAGAAAAGGGCTAAAGGTTGATCCATAAACTACTATGGATATTCCACTAGATAATTCGTCACTATAGATTTGAGATAATTATACTTAAAAATCCAAAATGCATATTATTTTTTTTTAGATTTATGAAATTTTTCATACATGCAATATGTAAAATGCTAAAAATAGAGAAAAAAATTAATCACTTATAACCATGAAAACGCAAGATATATTTTGATAAACCCTTTTAATAAAAAAACTCAAATAGAAAGTGAAATTTCTATATTCTCTTTCTTGGAATATAAAATAGATGCAAATACAAAATAATTGAAAAATGTGATTAGTAAACTTTCATAGTTAAATATGAAACAGTAAAAAATTATAATGGCATAAAGTGCTTTGCCAATCCTTGGACTTCTTGAGACGTCGTTCTTCGTACTTTTGTTTTTACAATAATACGGAGTATCGTTGCTTTTTCTAATGGATTTTCGTTGCAAAAGATGGTTCACGTGGTATGACGGGAATACAGGGTTCTTGTATGGCGCGTAAAGTGTGTTCTATCTTTATCGGATGTGTGAATATGATTCCTTCGTGACAGAGAAGAGACGAGATGAATATTCAAACTTCAAAGTAAACGTATAAATTCTATATTGAAAAATAATATAAGTGGTTTGAAAAATGGCCAAAATATTTTATCTATCACGCATACACCAGAGTAGAGGTCAAGTTTTGGATCATATTTGAGTGTTGGGCACGCGTTGGTAATAATTTTTTTAAAAGAGAGTGCTGATTTTCCTTACATTTTCCAATGTATAAATAATTCAATATTTTTAGAGTACTGAAATTACTTAGTTTAATAATTATATTACTAGGAATCTAATAATTATTAATAGCGGTATTTAATTAAAAACCTGTCCTGCTTTTGGAAAATATCGACATATGAGATTAAAATATAAAACAATGGAAAAAAGAATTAGATTATTAAAACTTGTCCAACAAGTTATATTACAATGAATAATTAAAGAGTTAAATTGTTCAGTGGAAAGCAATTAACAAGCTCAAACAAAAGGCAATGGATTATTTTGTAGAGCAATTAACATGCCCGAGAAAAAGCAATACATGTTGTTGGTGATAAATGATTAGATTATAATTAATTAAATTATAAAGTTGTTGCCAGTGACATTATAAAGAGTAATTGTAATGAGTTAATTGCTTTATAAAAAGACTAGTAGGGAAATTTATGCGGAAAAGGGTGACGAAGAAAGGGTTTGTTGGAGTGGAGAAAACAAAATGGGTTGTCAATGATCATTTGCCTCTTAACCAAGGGGTAAGGGTCAGAGAGTAGATATTTTTTGAAATAGGTACGATGTAGAAAGAATAAAAAAAAATGTATGATTTTGGGACAATGTAAGACTAGAAGTTAAAGTTTTGGCATTTTACTTTTTATACATAGTGGAACTTGTGTTTGTTCAACATGTTTGGGTTTTAATTCCTGGTTTGTGGTTACACTTTTGGAATAAGGGATTTATGGAAAAAGCTGGAAATTTATTGGGTAAATTCTTATTTTTTGATGAGATGTACAAGGTGATTATGGACAAAACAATGGCCCATGTGCTTGTCGAGGTAGATTTTAGTCATGGTTTGGTGGCGGATTTCGAGGTTGTTTAGGGAAAATGCGAGTAAAAATTTCAAGTGGTCTATTGGCAAAGTCCCTTTTAGATGTTCCAGTTGCAGGAGATGGGGCGTCTTAGGAGGGGATGTCGAGATTTTATTGCTTTTACAAAGTGGTGACCATTTAAGAGGAATATCAAGAAGGTTGAGTTGAAGGAATATCTTTGCACTGATAATGTGGATAATGTGTTGGAGTTTTCTGTTGCTGAAGAAACAAGGGAAGATTAGACTAAGGTTGGAGAAACTTCTAACATGACTACTTCTGTATGAGGTATTTTATCTTTAGCTAATCCTTATGTGGTATTTTCCTCTTCTGTCTTTTTTGGTGCTTTTGTTGCAATACATGAGGATATGGGTTTTATGGAGCCAGTATTAGAGAAAGGGGTTGTTGATAGTTCAAAGAAGACCGCAGAATCTCCGGACATTTTACTTAATGCTCAATGGTTTTTAAATCCTCGCATACCACCTACTTAAATGGAGGATAGGATTATTTGCTCACCGGTAAAGTGGCAGGAGTTTGATCAGCCTTTTGAAATTTTACCCTTCTTGTTAAGGGTCCTGGAACTGATATTGTAGAAGATAAGGTTGCATATTATTGCGCTGAAATAATTCCCATACCTCCATTGAATACCTATATAAAGGAAGAGGAAGGGCATGAGGCTACGAATGGTCCTTTGGTGTCTGATTGGGTGCAATTTGGAAGAATAAAAAGACCCAAAAAGTGACTCTTGTGGACATGGCCCCGATTGCAAAAGTGATTAAATTTTTTGGGAATAATAGTTTCTATAAAGATGGAGGAATAAAGTTGAGAGAGGATTTGTTGAAATTATTTTGTTCAGACTTCCCTATGGAGTCTTCTACTCCATTATTGGCTCCAATTTCTTTACAGAATCTAAAGCATTCTTCTGGTAAGTCAAGGTCTGAGTTGAAGTTAAATCCAAAACTTAGATTTCATACCCCTCATGGATTGTCCTCTCATGTATATGATAATTTACATGAGCCTCTTAGGGGAGAGAAAGGATTCCCATCCTTCAAAATTACAACTAAAACACATATTAATAACTTATGGGATGGAGTTGTCAAATTTAAGGAAAAGTTATATTGTTGATTCTAATTTCAGAGGAGGAAGATTAAAGCCTAGACTTGTTAACAGGAGGGTGTGGCATTGGCATCATGCTAAGGGAAGGAGGGATATGGGGAGAAGATTGTGCGACATGGAGGAGGAGGATAAGTACTCTTTATACTTATGGGCACTTAAAGAATATAAGCTCGGTACATGGGTGGTTTGATGTTACTCCTCTCCTGGAACATTAGGGGCATTGGGGGTGCCCAGAAGAAAAGGCCCTTTAATTTTTATGCTCTCAGTACAGACTATATATTATCATTTTGTAGGAAACCATGAACAGTGGTGAGAAAGTGAAGAATTTTGTAGTAGGAATACTACCTCATTGGCATTGAAGTTACTTGAATGTGGAGTGTCTATCTTGTGGTATGGTTGTTTTGTGGAAAGTTTCAATTTCTCAGGTTCATCCCTTTAGTACAAAAGCAGGTCTTCACCTTGATAAATACTCTGTTAGTGACAAGATTCATTTTCATATTTTGAATTTCTATGGACCTTATTAGGGTGGTGAATACTTCTGGGAAGAAATAAAATCCCATGGAATTTTAGAGGACCCTAAGAGAATTTGTGGAGGTGACCTTAACTTCTTCCTTTTTAATTGTGAGAAGTGGGGGAAGAAAGCTCGTTTTAATCCTTTAGTTCTCTTCTTCAAAAATATGATTGATAATTATAATTTGGTAGATGTGGATCCTTTTCCATTACATACTACTTAGACAAATTGGCATTTAGGAGAGGAATGGATAGCAAAGAGTTTGGATCATTTTCTGGTTTCACCTAATTTGATTGAAGAATTTGGATGCTACAGAAGTTGGGTGTTAAAGGATGGATTGAGTACGTGGCTTTTAGAACATTTATCGATTCTCTTGCGGATGGGGCATATACAAAAAAAAGGAAAAAGGTTCCTTTCAAATTCAATCCAGGTTGGATTAAATAGCATTCCTTCGCAAATTTGATTCGGAAGGATTGGAGATCTTTCGACCCAAGAAATAAGAACTCTCCAACAGAACATTTCATGCAGATGTTAAGAGAAATTAAAAAGAAAACAATTGAATCGGATGAGAAAACGAATAATAAGGAATCAAGGTATTTAGATAATGTGTGTAGGGAGATTTTAGCTCTTTTGAACATAAAATAGGAATCTTGTATTCTAGACCAAGAGGACCTTATGCAACTTCAAATTTTGGAACAAAGACGGGAGGAATTATTACAGAAAGAGGAAGAAAATTGGATAATACATAGAAGACCTATATGGTTAGAAGGAGATAATAATACATTATGTTTAACAAGTATGTTGAGTGAAATGCTCGAAATTCAATCTAGTCCATAAACTATCAAGAAGCAAGAAATATTACAGATCGAGAAGAAATTCGAAATAATCGAGTGCTTCATTTAAAAAAAAATAAAGGACCTGGGAATAAGCAACATTGTTGATCAATTAAAATTTATTCAATCCTTTCCAAGACTAGAACAAGCAAATGAGATCATATTTGCTGAGATAACCAAAAAAAAAAACTCGAAATATTTTTAAGAAAGTGAAGAAGTAAAAATGTCGAGGTCCAGATGGCTAGATAGTGGAGTTCTTTTTGGAATTTGTTTGATATTCTGGAAAAATGACCTAGTCCTGGAATTGAATGAGATTCAAGTAGAGGAAAAGGTTCTAGCTGCACTAAATTCCACTTTCATAGCATTAATTCCAAAGACTTCTAGTCCAGAAACTTTTGATGATTTTAGGCCAATTTCTCTCTGTAATCTCTTTTATAAGTTGAATTCGAAAATCATGGTAGACAGATTGAAAGGGTTTCTACCGGAAGGCATTTCCTTGCAAGAATTTATATTCTTAAAACATCATCAAATTTTGGATGTGATAGGTGCAGCTCAGGAGGGTCTACACACAATGGTGAAGAAAAAGTTGCCAGGTTTAGTTATGAAACTAGATCTTGTGAAAGCATATTATAGGGTTAACTGGAGTTACATGAGATTATTTCTTTTGTGAATCAGTTTAACAGTTCAAATTGTAAATTAGATAATGGCTTGTGTACAATCAATAAATTTTGCAATTTTAGTTGATGGGACAACATCAGATTTCTTTTGAGCTTCAAGGGGAATCAAGCAAGGTTTCCCCTTGTCACCTTTCCTTTTTCTGTTGACAGTGGAAGGTTTAAGTTGGTTATTGATTTCATAAGTAGATGCTGCAAGAATTAAAGGCATAAATGTGATTGATTTAGTGAAAATTCTTATTTGTTATTTGTGGATGATGTATTAATTTTTAGGAAAGATGAGATTCAAACTTGGGTAAGAATGTGAGACATTTACAATTGTTTTGTAGGGCTTCTGGTATGGAAGTAAGTTTGGTCAAGTATTTTTTCCTCTACCATGGGTTGTCAAAATTTTCTTTACAAGACCTCAAGAAAAAATTTGTATTGGAATTTAGTCCCCTCGAAATTGGTTTAAAATATTTAGGGTTTGGATTGAAAGAAATTAACTACAACATAGATGATTGGAATTCGTTAGTGGAAAAGGTGAGAAGGAGGATTGAACATTGGTGTACTTGTTATCTTTCTTTAGGAGTAAGACTTGTTTTGTTAATATCAGTACTAGAAAGTATTGTAGTTTACTAGTTGTTAATTTCTTGTGTTCCAAAATTGATATTGCAGAAAATCATAAGGTTGTTCTTCAATTTCTTATGGAGATGTAATAAAAATTAGGGTTATCATATAGTGAAGTGGAAGGAGATAGCCAAGCCAATGACACAAGGTGGCTAGGGTATAAAGAATATTTTCAGATTTGGGAAGGCTCTTGCGGCAAAAGCATTATGGAGAGGGTTCTTTGTTAAAGGGTTTTGGGGATAAATGTTCAGAAGTAAGTATATAAAGTTTTAAAATTCAATGGATTGGGTCAACATGGATCATTATGGTAGGAATGGTTCTAACATATGGAAAGCCTTTATAAATTATTTACGTGTCATTTGTAAAGGGCTAGTATGGAAAATATGTAATGGAAGAACAACAAAATTGGGTTGGGAACCTTGGATGGTTGAGAGAGCACTACAAACTATGTCCTATAATCTTATACCGACCTTGAATATGAGAGGGATATTTTATTTTATCGATGTATTTAAGTGAAAGCAGTTAGGGGATGGGAGTTGGAACTATGCTTTGGAGTTGCCACTTGTGATAGATTTAGCATTAGAATGGAACAAGTATGTGTCTATTTTTCATGAAATCGGTATTGTTTTATTAGAGGAAAATGATAAATGGATTTCGAGAAGGAATTTGCTGGATGGGAAGGTGACATTTAAATTAACTTACTTGGTGTGTGAGGATGAAGAGGCATAAGATTATATTTGTATATGGTTGAAAGATATTTGGAAATTGAAGCTCTTTAAAAATTAGATTGTTTATCTAACTGGCATGTCGTAACATAATTCTGACAGTAGATCATCTAAAAAAAAGAGTCATTTGTGTACCTAATTGGTGTGCTATATGCCGAACAGATGAAGAATATGTAGAACATATCTTCATTAAATGTCCATTTACATTAGAGATTTTATTCGAGATTTCTGTTATTTACATGTGTCCATCCTTTCTTGGATCCCATACTTTTTCAAAGTGCTTACAGGTATGGTTGGAGAAGATGAGGAAGTTGACATGTTTTGAACTTCCATTTACTATTGTATGGACCCTTTGGATTCATTACAATAGAATGATTTTTGACAATATGGAATCGTCTTCAGGCCTCATAGTTTCAAGAGTCAAAAATATTTTGAAACTGAAAAAGTCCCAGAAATCAGAAAAGCAATTTAAGGGTCCAACGATTGACCATTGCATTGCATGGGTTTTTTTTATGGTTCCGACTTCTTTTCTACTAGAAATTGTGGGGAAGGGTTGATTTTGCTTTTAAATAAAACTCATTGGTTTAAAATTTGCATCGGTGGAGGATAGGGGACAAATAATTTTGCTAAGCTTTTGAGTTTGTGGGGCATGTTGGTTTTTGGAAAACAACTCAGGTTAAGGTCCTTACAAGTTCTTGGGGATTCAAAAATTGCTAACAACTAGTTTAATTTAGAAGGAAGATTAGAGAGACTTCTTCTTCATCCTTGGCAACAAAAAATTAGAGCCCTTCAAGAGATTTTTCTAGACCTTAGGATTTCACATATTCATAGATGTCATAATAGGCTTGCACATTCTTGTTCTAAGGAAGTTGTGCATTTGGATCTTGGTGCCTTGAGTGTAAAGGAGTTCCTTGGGGAGTCTTTGATTACTTCCAAGGAGTTCATGTTATTCTAGTTCTATTTTTTGAGACAACTGGGTCAATTCTATAGCAGTTTGATACAATATGTTTGTATGCTCGATGCCCGTTTTGTCACTGGTTAAGTTTTTGACCAAGTATTACTTTGAAACTGAATTGTTTATGTATACTTCAATTATATTATGAATAGCAAGTATACAATTTTTCTATGGGAAAAAAAGCCATAAATATGTTTAGATAAAAAGTAATATATATAGTTAAGAATAAATAATTAAATTACTAAGGTACTATAATTAAATTTAAAATAGTGGGAGATTTTAATTAAAAAACAATCATTGTAAATAAATAATGTTATAGTAGTATTTTCAATGTAGCTTCTTTGTGGAACAAAATCATGTTAATTTGTTTCAGTGGCCATTAAGATCCAGGAAAACATCTTTAAACATTGAGGCCACAACTTCTCTCATTGTTTCTTGATCCTAACAACTGGTATTAGACCCTGGTATCATATAAGTGTTTTCACAAAAAAGATATGATGCCTAGAGCGAGGTTGACTTGATATAGAAACATTTCCAAGTGTGGTGAGCCTTCAAGATGTGTGAAGAAGAAACTAGAGTTGGAATTCTAACCAAACGGAATAGCTTCAATGTGAATAGACTCTGGGGTGTGAATTGTAGAGGAAATAAAATGATCATGGTTGTACATGTGTGGCAGACATCTAGGGAGGTAAATGCACAACAATTCAAGAGTAGTGAGAAAGGCCAAGGCAAGATATGGATCAACAAAGCTAGTTATATAGCAAGAGAGAAGTGGTATGAATGAGAAAATAGAAATGGAGTAAATTGTTTGAAGTTTAGTGAAGGATCCAATGTGTAATGAGAGAAGTAGTGGTGTGATAACACCAGTGCTGTGTGAACACCCTAAGGGGTTTGGTCCATAGACAAGTATATTTCCCCAGGAAGTTATAAGACTTGTTATTCATGCATACATGCGCACACATTGTTGTAAGGCCTTAAGACTTTGATTAGGCATACATGTAGTACAGTGGCGCATGGAGTCATCAAGTTGTGGAATGGACCACTTGGATAGGTACTAGGGTGGCAAGTGTATTAGTATCTTATCTTGATGTGAGGAATGTGAGATCTCAAGTGAGATGGTTGATGATAATTGGGACTAGGTTAATCTCCTCAAGTCAACTTTAAGGGGAGGATTGTTAAAGTAATTAGGTAAACTTGACTCGGTCAAGTCACTATTTTTTGTGGGCTCTAGATTTATGAGAACCCGTGGTATTTTCCATGGCACTCGTCTCCAAAGTAACATTTTTAAAGGCCAAACAAATTCAATGTTCATTTTTCCTAGTGGTCATCAGGATCCAAGAAACGTTGTCTTTAGACACCACCACTTCTCTTGGTGTTCCGTGATCCTCACAAATAATTTAGTCACAAATTATTAGATTACAAAATTGTTGAAATTAATGTGGGAAAATGGTTTTTTCCTTCATGAGAAGGCTCTCATGTGTTCATTGTACTTGGAGGATTGATCATAGAATTAGACACAATGGGCTCCCATCTATCATTGTTCTACATGCCATGCATCATAATGATCTAGTTCATATATGATTAAGGGGTAGTCAAAAAACTATCAATATGAGGGACTTAAAGAATCTTAATTTGATACCAAATTCACCTTTTTCAATTATCTCTTACTATGTAACTTGCCCTATGATGAGTTTGATTATACCCCTTATTTATGGATTGTGCAAACTGAGCCATATTATGCCCTTCAAGAGCCACTATGCTCATGGTACATGTTGTACTTGGCTACTACACTCCATAAGCTCACATGAATCCATCACTTCCATTTGCACCTTGTTGTGTGCCTAGATATGTAAATGCAAATGGATATGGTTGGGAACCATCATCAGGTAAACTTTGTATTGTGTTGTGCCTTTGTAAAGCTTCATTATTCCTTTTGATTTTTAAAAATGATATAAAATCTCAATTACATTCCTATTTCCATGATGCATTAAGTTCAACAACCCATGGGAGAGAATCTCCTGTGAGGCATAACTTCCAAGTAACACTCAAAAAGAAGTAGCTTGTGTTAGAGATTAGAGATCCAATACCAAGCAAAGTGGGCATATTTACAATACCATATAAGTTTTTTAGGGTTTCATTTTTAAGATATAAAGGGTAATTTCACTAGAAAACGCCTAAATATTTTGAATCTGCACCAACCTACATACCACCATGGATCAAATAATTTTCTTAAACTAAATCTTTAAAAAGATTTCAACCATTATAATCATATTTTTTCCTTTTAGATTGGCATCAAGATTCTTGAGCTTAGAGGACGCCACGCAACCCTAAATGCTAAGTTCTAAAAATAAATCATTTTGTATTAGGTCATGTTACCTTTCATTTCAATATGGATGCATATCCTCTTTTCTTCTCATATAGATTGTTGAGCACTAGTGGAGAATATCTAAAGGTGTATTGGAGAATATTTAAAGTGAAATGAAGAAGAGGAGGATTAATAAATGTAGATTTATGGAGTTTGATATCATAGAGACATATAGATATATCTCATTCAAGTTTATTTAAAGTTGTAGGTTTGTATAAAGAAAGCTACATATTTAATATATTTATATATATGAATTTTATAGATATATTTGATTGTAGATTTTTAGAAATTTGATAATACAAATAAAGTCAAATGATTAACTTTATTTATCTAAAATATTTCATAATTATAATTTAATTACACTCCATTGACACTATAAATTTAAAAAATATATGTTTAACTATTAAAACTTAAAAAATAATTTATATATATATAATATATATATATATAGATATATAATTGAAGTTATTTATATATATATATATATATATATATATATATAAATAAATATAAAAAAACCACAATTCTCAACAAAACACTTCAAGTAATTACAATATTATAATGACTTGAAGTTATCCTATACATACATATAAAAGAACAACAATTCTCAGCAAAGTACTTCAAGTCATTACAATTTTTTTTAGGCGCATTATTGTTTCTTTTTCTAATGGATTTTTCCGATTCGCGCTTTATGACAGGAATACAAGGTTCTTCTCTTCCGTGTAAAGTGTGTTGTATCTTATCGAATGTGAATATGATTCCGGGAGTACAAGGTTCTTCTCTGCGAATATGTATCTTATCGGATGTGAATATGATCCTCCCTGCGATGATATAAGTTCTATATTGAAGAAGAATATAGCACTGAAAAATGGCCGACAACATAAAACAGATATTAATTTCAGATATTATTTGTTATATATTTTTTTAAGTTTTTGGTTAGAATCTGGTGGAAAAAATTATAATTAAATTTTAATATATATTGTTTAAATTGGTTTTTTAATTACTTATATAAATTCATAATTTTGAAAATCACTAAAACATTTAAATTATAAAACATTTACTCTTAAACTTGTAATTCCAATAAACCATCAAAATATTATAAACAAATTAAACATAACCTACACTTAAAATAAATAACAAATAACATGTGTAGATTTTAACATTGGTGTAGATTTTAAAGATGTTTTGGAATCTGAAATCAATTATTTGAAAGTTTTCTTTATTTAAGCTTTCAAATTTATAAGTAGTGGTCTTCAGGTTTAGCTCTTCCGTGAAGGGAAGGTTAGGCATTTGATAAAGATGAGAACAGGTTATGCTTTGGAAAATGTCTAACATTCGGTTTTTTTTTTTATGGCATGTTAAGTGTGTTGTATCTTATCGGATGTGAATAGAGAGGAGGATGCCTAATCAAACGTCAAAGTAAACCATATATATATACCAAAAGCATAAACGAGAGTGTGGTGAGTTTTAGAGGTAGGGGTAGGCATTTGCAATTTGATAATAATGTTTGGAGTTGTCTATAATGCGACTTTTTGGAGATTCCGGTGACGGAATCCGGCGGAAGAAATGAGGTTAAATCTTGATTTTTAGCAGTTAAAATGGTTTTTTAACTGCATATTTGGATTCAGCGCAGCGCCCTGAAAAACCCCTGGGAGCCATTAATTGTGCAGAAACTAGCTATCAAACTTGGGATTCCAATGAATTGCTGTCGGATTTTCACCGGAAAAATCCGCCGGAAAGGCTTTCAAAAAGTCGCGTTATAGACTACTGCATAATGTTTTAAGATGTTGGAAGGTTTTAATGTTTAAAATATATTTTTTAAATGTATAAATAATTTAATTTTTCCCAAATACTTAGATTATAAAATTTGAAATTATCAATGCTGTTTAAAAGGTTTGTTTATATTTTTAATAGGTGAGTGAGTGTGATTTTGTTTTTATTTTATATTTTTTTTAAAATAAAAAATAGATAAAATATTTTTCCTAATAAAAATTAATGTAACTATAATAAAAACAAAATAAATAGAAATTTTGTTTTCGCTTTGTAAATATCATAAAAATATTTCATTCTTACTCTAAACAATAAACAAGATAATTTCATATAAACTTTAAAAAAAATAAAGTAAAGAAAAAATAGTATATTGCAATGTTTGAATGTGAAGAATATGTATCTCTTAAAGAGAGATAAAAAAAACTTCAATATGATGATGATGACGATGATCGTTAACATCCACTGAGACTAAATTTTGGTCTATCAGACCTAAAGAAACGAATTATTTAGTTTGATTTAAGATTTTATTCCTCTGCTCAAAAATCTTGGAGAGAAGTCTTCCGAGCTCACTGTAATTTTGACATCGTAAAAGACTAGGAAGGTCAGTACTGCAATAGAGATTTTGAAACTAAGATCTAATATGGTTGTACGTGGAGCACTCTAAGAGGAAGTGATTTTCATCCTCGATGTTCGTATTCTCATAGAGATGGCAGAACCTTTCCATCCATGGTGTTTTAGGAACTGTCCAACGACCCATTTCACTATGGAGATCATGAGATTTCATTCTAATCTTGGATATATTAATTTTCTTCTTTGAGCTAATTAAAACAAAGAGATACTTTTGATCTCTAGGGTGGGGTTGATGCCCTCCTTATAATATCTTAATTTTCTTTTAGCTGTTAAATCTTTCTCACACCACAATTTTTCTTTGAACTTAGAAGTAACATTATTTTTAATGTTATTAATGTTTTGCAATGCAACATTCTCGTCGATCTCCCAAGGTTTAACTAGGCCCTGATGTCTTTATCCCAGCATCGCTTGAGCCTTAGGTGGTTTTGGCTAGAATTTAAAGCTAGTTTAAGAAGTCTATGGTCTCCTATGTTATTGAGTTTGTGCTTGTACAACAGAAGCCTAGTCATAGATAGGCTCTCGATAGGGTAAAGACCCACTTCTATAAGGAGAATAGGATAGGTTGTGTTGCTTTTAATTTTGAGGTTATACATTCTAAAACGCTTATGGATTTGCTGAATCTTTCTCCGGGATTCTCTAGAGATGCTACAACCTCAAACCTCACATCCGTATAAGATAACCGGAGTAACTAAAGTTTCAAAAAGGAATTTATTTCTCCCACATTACAAGGTTTGTAGTTTTACAATTATTTTCATGACCAAAATAAGCTTCCCACCCCCCATTAATTATTTTCTCAATGTTATAGTTCCAGTTGAGCTTGTGATGAATATCAATTCCGATGTACTTGTAAGAAGACACTTTCTCCAAGTTAATATTGTCATACATAAAATTAGCGTAAGTTTCCTTCTTGGATTTGATAATCATAACAATTGTTTTGCTAGTATTAACAATCATACCCATGGTAGAGCAGAAATCCTTAAGAAGTCTAAGTTGCTTATTAATTAAAAAAAAAAACATTTCCCCAGGGAATGGGATCAGTTGGTCTAGTTTGTTATTGGGTGAAGTCTCCTCGAGGCCCTTGGGGTTAAGCCTTTCTTGTTTGGCGAATGAGTAGATCCATTCGGGTTGATCTACCTGGATTAAGTAAAATAATAAAATATTTCAATGCTCATTCTATGTAAAATATTTAAATATGAAAGATGTACATATTGTATATAGTTAAAATATAAATTATGTGTATATTACATAAAATAATTGAAAAAGTAAATTGTTAAGGTTAAAAAAATTGTAGTTTTACATTTTTATATTTTCTCCTTCAAAAATATTTTGAGTTGATTTTGTCTAAAATCACATAGAAATTTATTGTAATTTTAAATTGGAAGTACATAATTTACACAATAGAGATTTTTAAGAAATTGAATCTATTTATGCATTGAATATTATAATTTAAACAATTGAAAATTACACAATGTGTAGAAAAAAATCAATAAATATGTTAAATATCAAATATTATAAACCATTTTTCAAATTTAATACTTAAAAACAATTTTCACCTAAAATCCTTAAAAGAATAAGATCTATGTTGATTTAAATCAAAATTAAAAAATAAAAAACAAAACAAAACAACATTTAATAAAAGGCAGGTCACGCTTTTGCAAATGATCGATTTTTGCAAAACGTCAACCTTCAGTTTCATTAAAATAAAAAATCCAAAAAGGCCCCATCATAACAAAAAAATGTGGCAAAAATAGTTAGGTTATTAAAACTTGTGCAGCAATCTATATGACAATGAAATTATAATTAGTTCACTGTTTTGAAGAAAGAAATTAACATGATTGGACAAAAAGCAATATACATGGTTGGTCACATTATAGTAACAATACTTATAAGGAGCCCGCTATGGGGGAGAAAGAAATATACATGGTTAGTGACGAATGATTAAATTAAACAATTAAATTATGAAATTGTAATTACTGTTTTAATGAATAATGTTAAGGACTTAAATATAAGTAATTTTATAATGAATAATAGCAATGAGTTAATTATCGTGTAAAAAGTAATAAATATATTTAGTTAAAAGATAATATATAATAAATTATAAGGAGCTTGCTATTTTGCAAAAAGCAATATATAGTTGGGGATTGTTGGACACCTAATCCTCAATGGGTTAGTGTGGAAGCCGAATAGACAAAAGGAAGTCCAAGAGACTTTGGGATGTGGAACCCAATGGTCAAACCATGTACTATACATGTATATCTCTTGTTAATAAAAATATATTCTCATGTTTTATCTTTCAGATTATGTTGTTGCCCATGTGTGTTTAACATGGTATCAGAGCAGGAGTGCCCTACATAATTTCTTTGAGCCCTTTGTTTTATGGTCTTTATGAGCAGGTCCTATTTTTAGTATTCCTGCCTTTTTAACTCCATTATCTACCTATTTTCCTGTTCTAGCCATATTTCAGCATTGACACCCCTGACCTGGTAACAGCGAGTTATCAGAGAGCATTTTTTGAAAAGCATTCTCCGCATGATTGAATGTCCTCGACTGAAATCCTGCGCTCATCTCTTTAGAGTCTACCACCTTTGATTTTCAAGATGATGGTCGCAGTTGATCGAACTCATGCCATAGTGTGAGTCATTGTCATTATACACTCATCTACATCTAGCTCTACATCTCGCGCATTTACATCTAGCAATACATCTCGCTATACATCTCGCTCATCTACATCATCTGCAACATCCGTCCATCCTGGTGTGAGAGGCCAACCAGGAATGCCTCTGCCACTTCTCGCAGCACCGGCAACGTAGAGAGTCGAAATCGAACGTTGCTCTTCTTGAAGTCATAGGCGATTTCTTTCAGGAGTTGGGTACCCTTATGATGCTTTAACCTCTCACGCAGGGTGAAAACAGTAGACTTCATCGTTGCTGCACTTTCCCTCGCACCCTTTGTTTTCCTTGGAGCCTTCGGTGCCTTCCTCAGAGCCTTTTGTGCCTTCCTCGAATCAGTATGGATTGAATCACGAGATCTGGTTCTGTATGGAGGAACGCTATGGTCTCAAAGGTCTAGTGTTGTGAACGCTATGGTCTCACACTATATACCTCTAACATATACCTCTGTTGAAAACACTATACAGTTTTTTGTGTATTTATGCTTTGTGTATTTAGACTGACATATATTCAAGCTATGGCCATCTTCCCAACTCCAGTGGCATTTGTATACCCTGTTGGTCATCGATCCCTGGAGGATCTTCAATACAAGTTCCCATTGTATCTTCTGGTTTTGGTTCTAGTGTGGAAAAAAAAAACTGCTTTTTATTTACAGAAACAGCATTCGATATTAAGCCTCTTTAACCGTGCGTTGGAATTTCCCCTAATTTTGTGTGCGTTGAAGGATTTTGATTTCATTGGGAATAAATTCATGTAGTTTTCATGGAATATCTGTGGAATTAAGTGAATTTTATCTTATGAAGGATTTCATTGGTTGAGCTTGTCTAACTCCTCCGAATGTGTTGTTTTATTTTCAATTTTGAAGCGTTTTGCATCTTATTTGGTGGATTCTATCTATTGACTTTGCATTAGTAGCGGGAAACAGAGGCCTTTTCCTTTTCACCCTAGTCATGGGTTCTGAAGGTTACAAGAATGGGTGACAAGTCACTCTTAAATACGTTTTCATTGTTGTAGATTCATTCTGGGTTGCGTGCTACCCCAAATACTAGTTTGCATTGAACAAAAAGAGGACGAGTTACCTAATATATTACTGTTGGTTGGTCTGTCGGTATTTTGGGTCAATTTCTACCATACCAAAATGAGTTTGTCTCAGTTTGGATGCCATTTAGAGGTTGTTTGTGTGGTTGTATATTCTTTTCACTAACTAATACTGAAGTGTTGATATACGTTGAAGAGGTAGCCAAAAATCTTCCAGTAACTTATTCAAATCTGGTA